>CM070549.1:3857388-4008600 GCA_036346405.1 Phyllostachys edulis
TTGTGTTGTTGATGTTGGGGAGACAGGCGTCATCGAGGTCAGGCGGCTGTCGAGGTTAGGCGGTGCGGGGAGGAGGCCGACACAGGAGGTGAGCAGGCGAACCCTAGAGGAGGCGAACCATCGAGAGCTTAAGGGGTTAAGAACCTTTGGGGAGGTGAAGGGGTTAAGAACCTTTGGGGAGGTGGCTAGTCGAGCCCTAGGGTTATGAAGTGCTATCACAGACGGTTCTATTATGGAACCATCTGTGATAAGGAATCATAGACGGTTCCATAATAGAATCGTCTGTGATAACCTGATGAAAATTCCTATCCACATGAACCTGGTGACAAGTCTCTTCGTTTTCCTGCGCAATGCATGTGTCTCTTCGTCTCACGATCGCACCAACGTCGCTACAGTTCCCAAAGTATCTCTTCGTCTCCCTCTCCAGCTTTAGTACTTGTTTTATAAATAGATATCCCCTTCTGAAAAGGATTTCTCACATCCCCTTTCTCCACAAACTCCAAATGGCTTCCCCTTTCGTGCTGGCTGTATTGGCCTACATTGTGCTTGTTTACTCGCACCTCTCTGGTCGCAATCTAGCCCAAGCTGCGGACAAGCCTTCCATTCGCAATATCATCTGTTGTAGGCCCTCCGATCTACCGGAGACTATAGCAGCCATCATCTGTCGACTGGAGCTCCTCCTCAGACGGACCAATGTGAGGGTCTATGGCATTCAGCGAGTAAACCTCATCGTGGAGATCATCCTATGAAACTACTTGGTCCGCACCGAGGATGCAGCCCGGAGAGTCGAAGCGACATCCAGTGCGGAGGCGGGTCGACGCCGAGACGGAGAAACCGGGGTTGATGGCCTCTGGGCTATATGGGGCTTGGTTTGAGTTCGAATGGCTACAAGCACGAATCGGCGTGCAAGGTCGCAGTGGAGGCGTTTGATCGGCGATCGATCCGCCACCACCTGAAGCCGATGAGAAGGCTTACGAAGATTTGAAGGCTAAGATAGGATCGTTAATCCTTTTTTGATCGTCTGTTATGTAAAAAGGATATGGTCTTTTTTATCGTCTGTTTATTACAAGTGCATAATATTATCATTCCACATTACAATGGAATAAATTCTTAATTAAAATATAGCCCTTCATGATACTCCACATTACAATGAAGTCCACATTGACATCAATATCAAAGATGACAAGTCCATAACACATTAACATATGACAATTCCACGTTGACATCAAAATATATGAGAAATTACAAGTCCATAACACATGACAAGTCCACATTGACATGACTAATGTCATGGAATAAAATTCTTAATTAAAATATAGCCCTTCATGATGATCGACGCGCATATAGCTAGCTTCCTCACTTGGTTCTTCTTGAGCACGATCTTTGTCTCGAAGAAGGCAACTCGTCAAATTGATTGTACTCTTCCTCATCCACGACATTCTCAACTCCGAGAATCCTTCTTTTTCCATGAAGAACTACGTAGCGGTTCTTATTTGCCAGGTCTATTACATAAAAAACTTGAATAACTTGCTTAGCGAGTACGAATGGTTCGTCCTTGTATCCGACACATTTGAGGTCCACAGTGGTGACGTCGTACTTGTCAACCTTCACACCTTGTGGAAGTTTAACCCAATGTGAGACCCCGACGTTTATTAGGCTCATAATACTTAGTCGTCCGATTGACCCTAGTATTATCAACCAAATAAACCCTGGTCTCGAGAGATGTATACTTCGAATGCGATATACATACCTCACAACAAAAGAATGTATCAATTCCATACAACACATAGAACATAAGCAACAAACCGAAGTTAACAATAATATGGAATAGATAATACAAAAGAGGCCCTTAGGCCAAATAGCAACAAATCTACAAAGATAACGGCGGAAGCAAAAGGTGCCATAAAGATGGCTATAACACAAAGCCAATCGGTGTGCCTTAACCCCTAGGCATCGTGGGACCGCCAAGCTAGTCGTCGAAGAAAGCGCAACACGTAGCACAAAGAGAGGCTCTTGGAGCTCTCCTTCTTCCTCTGCAACAAAAGCCACAAAATTGCCACAACCACGGGCGAGATGAGTACATAAAGTACTCCATAAGACTTACGTGTGAGATAACGAGAACTATAAATAGCTACATGCAAGCTTTATTTAAGTGGATGAGGCTTTGGACTCATTTTAGCATAAAGCAACATTTATTTGCAATAACATAATAGATTGAAGGCAATTTGACAAAGCATTTTTAAATGTAGAAGTAACAACGAGATAATAACATAGTAACAACAACAAGAACAATCCTGGAAGTGACTAACCCAAGTCACCACAACAATAGCATGAACTCCCCGTTCATACCAACCATGTCAAGTTTTAATTAAATGTTGTAGTCTAATTCTCACGGGAAATAACCAAGCTTGTCCATAACCTAGGACGAGGCTATTCGAATAGTTTTATCCCTGCAGGGGTGTACCAATGTACCCACACGTCGGACCGCCTTTCCACTTACATTTGCCGGCGGGGGCGGGAAGAAGGCAGCCTGGATGACTTATGGGCCTCCAGCTTGCGCTTGGAGTCCATAAGCTCTCGAGCCGCATGCTTTCGATGTGATGGCCTTGTCGACCAAGGTCTGAAAATCGGGGAAGTCGACAATGGATAGCTTGTCCTTGACTCCTCGGACAAGCCACGCTGAACTTGGCTGCTTAGCCATATCGGTGGCCACATCCTCGGAGCATAACGAGCTAGATGGTTAAACTTCGTAGACATACTCCATGGTGAGCTACGCCCTTGCAGGCGCAAGAAACTCTGCTTCTTGATCTCCATCAAGCCGGCGGGGATGTGAGCCCGACGGAAGGCGTCTGAAACTCCTCCCAAGAAGCGGTGTGGTCCACGGGTGCATGGCGAAAGCTCTCCCCCACGACAAAGTGCACCCTCCGGTGGTGCGATCGAACAACGCCTTCTCGTGCTCCACAGCGCTGCGCAATCTGGCTTCACGCTCCACGAGGCGAAGCCAATCGTCCGCATCAAAGGGTCCTCGGCCGGGAAAAGGTAGGGGCTGATGCGAAGAAACTCATGAGTCCTCCACGCGGTGATGGGCATTCACGGCCCGGATCACGAAGCTCCGGTAAGTCTTTGTGGTGTTGCAGCGATGGCGTCGATGAGAACTCTCACATCATCCGCGCGGTTCTTCGATCTGAAGAAGAACCTCGGCCATGGTCGGAGGAGGAAGCTCCTCGTCCGGACCGGTGGCTGGCCTTAGCGCTTCTGAGTCGTCCGGCCATCTGTTACAATGAAATTTGGTTAGCAACTAGACCCAAAAACAAAGCCTTAAAGAAAGCAAAAGCGATCGACTAGGGAATGGAATATCACCCCAACCGAAAGCCAAAGCAGCGGGTAATTAAACTTTAAAAGCTTCTAAAAGACTCTAAAACAGCCAAGAAACACCAAGCAAGGCCCAACTTCTCAACTCAACTAACCCGTATTGAATGAGCAGTAATCGGTCGAGAAGATCAAAAATCAGATTGTAGGGTGAGATCTAAAACTATTAGAGAGCAAGGTTAATGCAGCGAAATAAGTGTTAGATACTTAGCTAACTAGTATCACATCTTACCCTTTTATTCCCACAAGTTTTAGTTGATTAACCTCTCATTATCTATCCTAATTAGAAACCTTTGAGACTGCTGTCCAGGAAATTTGATGCTTCTGTCGATTTAGCATCAAGCCCCTTGTCGAATCACCGACTCGAACTTCAAAACCTTGTAGTGGGCAGCTCACACTTCAATTTGCCAATCTCATTGGTTCTCCCAAAAACCAGTGTTAATCGATAACAACTATTTTGTAGAAGGAAGAGAGAAAAGCGACTTTTAAAACTCAAATTAGAGTGGGATGAGAAGAAAGCTAAGATAGGTAAGGAATAAAATCGAGAATTTCCTAAGCTTTCAAAACTCATTTGATGCTTTGAAAATAGGTTTTCAAAATATCCTAAGGGCGACCAAGCTTGCGTTACTACGGTCATACTTGGCTCGATACCAACTTTTGTAGAGACCCCGGCGTTTATTAGGCTCATAATACTTAGTCGTCCGATTGACCCTAGTATTATCAACCAAATAAACCCGGTCTCGAGAGATGTATACTTCCCGAATGCGATATACATACCTCACAACAAAAGAATGTATCAATTCCATACAACACATAGAACATAAGCAACAAACCGAAGTTAACAATAATATGGAATAGATAATACAAAAGAGGCCCTTAGGCCAAATAGCAACAAATCTACAAAGATAACGGCGGAAGCAAAAGGTGCCATAAAGATGGCTATAACACAAAGCCAATCGGTGTGCCTTAACCCTAGGCATCTGGCCAGGACCGCCAAGCTAGTCGTCGAAGAAAGCGCAACACGTAGCACAAAAGAGGCTCTTGGAGCTCTCCTTCTTCCTCTGCAACAAAAGCCACAAAAATTGCCACAACCAGGCGGATGAGTACATAAAGTACTCCGCAAGACTTACGTGTGAGATAACGAGAACTATAAATAGCTACATGCAAGCTTTATTTAAGTGGATGAGGCTTTGGACTCATTTTAGCATAAAACAACATTTATTTGCAATAACATAATAGATTGAAGGCAATTTGACAAAACATTTTTAAATGTAGAAGTAACAACGAGATAATAACATAGTAACAACAACAAGAACAATCCTGGAAGTGACTAACCCAAGTCACCACAACAATAGCATGAACTCCCCGTTCATACCAACCATGTCAAGTTTTAATTAAATGTTGTAGTCTAATTCTCACGGAAATAACCAAGCGTGTCCATAACCTGGGGCGAGGCTATTGAATAGTTTTATCCTGCGAGGGTGTACCAATGTACCCACGTCGGACCGCCTTTCCTTTAAGCACACTACCTTAGGTGTCTTAAACGCAGCTAAGTCCTACGAGACATTTCCAATGGACAATGCTAATTCTGAGTCGCACAACCCACGGGAGAAGGAGACATCACACAACCTACCGGAAGCTAATGCTCCCTCCCCATCACACACACATTTTATCTTTAAAACACACCAACGAAGCGACCCCAATTAACACCGCCCAAAGTACTTAGTCAAGAGGGTTCCATATGCCCCTCGTGTGGTTAGCTGCATAAAATTGCTTGGATCAATGGCGCAAGAATTAGGTCCTTGTTGACTCGGGCATACCACCACATCCAAAAACCACACCATCCATCCAATATGCCCAAGTCTAAATCAATCTTTTATTTTCAGTTTTTGATTTCACAAATTAAATCAAAGCACAAGTGCTGGACATATAGGAGTAATAATCAGTTTTGAGTGATCAAGACCATCGACTAAGTCGATGATCGCCCATTTCTACCGATAACTAAGCATGTCTAAGCAATAGGAAACGCAACTACTAAGTGATAAGAGCTCATCCAACGAGCTCAAACCACAGCGAATAACCTAGGCTCATGGTAGTAGAGGATAAACAATTCCTACAGATCATGCAACTATAGGCTTGCTAGCGACATTTAACACAAAGTAGCATGCATACATAGAAGTAAAACAATATATTAAGCTTTAAAGTAATGGGACAATGATGGGAATGGTCAAACTGCTTGCCTTGTTGCTGGTGGTCAAATTGTGGCAGAGGGTCGCTCTCGGGATCACCACAAATGTCGAAACCCTAACGGAAGCGAGAAGGAACCGATAAAACGACGAAAAACAACAAAGACAGCACAACAAATGAACTCCAAAAGCTATGAAAATTTTACAGCAGCAAGACAATGATTTATCATGACTTTAGCAACAAGAACCAATTGATTTGGGTTCTCAATGCAAAAGATATGATGAAATCAATTCTGCTCAACCTATTAATTAAAAATATGTTACTGTTCATCATAAAATTTTCTAGAATAGCAGTGAAGCTGAAATTTTTACTGTAAAACCAGCACCTCATGAGATGAATAACACAATTGAGTTCATCTCATTTGGAGCTATATTGCACTTTCTATAAATTTTCAAACACAAGAACTTGAACAAAATTATAATGCACAAGTTCTCAATTTCCTAACAGCAACAAGCTCAAAACTAATTTTCACAGTGAGTTCACTAAGAGAGAAACCAACAAAGTTGGTCTCACCCTAAATAGCCTATAGAGCATTAGTTATACATTTTACAAGTTAAGTATTGTTTTTGAGTGTATAATTAAAGTGAGTTTTAAAATCTAACGACAAACTGTGCTCTGGAGTTGAATTCAACTTACAATCATTTTTGGATTAAAGTCAAGTCCAAGACAGAGCTAACACAACTTGAATGACCTCAAATGGATTTAAAATGAGAAAGATATGAAATTCTAAAGTCTATACCCTATTTCGGTTTAACTAAGACCTCATTTGGAATTTCTAAAACCCATAAGGACAGGGGAGGTTGTGAGCCACGAGATCTTAAATCCAGCGGCTCAAGATCTCCGGGAGAACATCACATCTGGCGCATGTGAAGGTCCGGAGGTCTGGACCTCTTAGCAACTCACATGCGCGAGGTGAGGGGAGGTCGTGGCCGTGATCTGAAAATCAGCGGACCACAACACGGGAAGGAGGTCAGGAGCGGACCCAGATCAAAGGGAGGTCATGGCGGCTCAGATCAACACGGGGAGGTCCTCAGCGGTTGAGATCTTCCAACGGAAGATCCAAACTACCAAGATCTCCCCAAGGAAGATCTACATCGTCAAGACCTCACGAGAGGAGGTCTGGGCCGGTCCAAATGTTCAAGGGAGGTCCTCGATGGTTCGGATCGTCAGAGGAGGACCTTGGCGGTCAAGATCTACCGGGGAGGTCATGAGCAGTGAGTTGGCCTCGGGGAGGTCCTAAGGGAGGTCCTAACGTCCGCAGACCTCCGGGGAGGTCTAAACGGCCATGATTGCGCAGGAGGTCTTGGGCGCTCGGATCTCCTTGGAGGAGGTCATGGAGGTCCCGGACCAGCGTCTTAACTTCGCGCGCGCATTTGGACATGAATAAATCTTGGCGGGACCATGAGGAGGTCAGCGAGGTCTTAAATACACGCATTAAAGGGTGGATTTAAGGCGGTTAAAACGCCCATGATTACAATGATTGGAACACATGATTAGGGCATTAAAATGGTGAAGCCTTGTCCTAAAACGACAATGACACGCTCGGGGCGTCCGCAAAATCGGCGCAAAGATGTGGTCATCGCCCGGCGATGTAGACCTCATGGCGAGATCAATGGTACCCTGAGTGCACAATAACGTTGCGCACCCGGTGGGCCTTCTCTCAACGGCGGCGGCGGCTTTGAGCGCCGGTGAGCGAAGAACAGGTTGACCGGCCACGCCAAAATTCAGCATAAAATGAAGCTCCGCGCGACATTCAGCGTATGCCAAGAAAGCTCGCGACAACATTCAGCGGGTGCCGACAACTAAGGGACTACGGGAGGTGTACACGGAGGTCCTAAGGTCTTTGGGGAGGTCGTGGAGGTGATGGCGGTGTTGGGGAAAACGGTGAAGCTTCACGCCCAAGACACCGGCTCAAGCTCCTCTTTGTCCCCTCTGCAAATGTCCAACAACTCAAGTCGGGACTTGGTCCCGGAGGGTAGGGCACAAATGGAAGCAAGGAGGAAAGGTGGGAAACCCAGTGACCCTTGTCCACGAGGAACTTCAAGTCCAACAATGGCGGCCAAGGAGCTCTGCGACTTAGAGCTCACAAGCACAGAGAGGGTGAGCAAAGTGACAATGGTGTGCAAAGGAAGCCCGAGAAAACCGTGGGGGTGGTTTTATCCTAGGGCAATTGAGGTCGTAGACCCTGGCTAAGCTCCTGTGAGCTTGGCCCATAACCGATCTTGGCATTGGATAAGACTTAAAGTGGACATGGTGGCGGTCTGGTGACCCATGAGGTGGAAGGCTAACTGCATTAAATCTTGGTCGACAAAAATTTGTTGAAGTGTACCGAAGGTCGGACACGCATTAATTCTTGTTGCTCGAGTTTGCCGTAGCGGAGAAGGAGAAGAAACGAGGGAGGTCTTAGTGACCGTTGGATAAGACACAGGAGGTCGTAACCATCGGATCAATTTTTGAACCGTTAGGTTCTAAGTGGCTGAGGAGGTCCAGCCACACGATTAGAAAGGGAGGTCGTGGCCCTCCGATTTCATGTCAGCAGCATACGTGAGGAAAAGGGACGGGGAGGTCCAAAGCGTTGGATTTTAATCCAATAGTGCGGACCTCAGTGAACAACGCCGCGATCGAAAAGACATGAGGGGAGGTCATGGCCTTTGGATTTAAATCCAAACCTTGACACGATGGGAAGATCGATATGATGCGCCCACAGGCAAGGGAGGTCGGGACCGTTAGATTTAGATCTAAGGGTTCGATCTCACGTCTTGTTGAGGAGAATGCAGTCTTGCATGAGACAAAAAGGAGGTCGTGGTAGTAGATTTTGATCTAACGGTGCACAACAAAAGATAGGGGAGGTTGTGGCGCTTGACAGCGGGGGAGGTGCGTGGCGGTTGGATCGATCCAGCGGCTCGACCTTGGTTAGAATGGGAGGTTTGTTTAGTTTAGGTTGAGAGGAGGAGGTCGGGGCCATGGATCTTGGATCCAAGGGCTATGACCTCACGTGAAATGAGGATGACTTTGTTGAGTATGTTGAGGAGGAGGTCGTGGGTGTTGGATTTGATCCAGCAGCTCGACCTCAACAAATGGGATGACCTCATTGCGATGGTTTTCTGACTCGAGGAGGTCTATGAGGTTTAACACCTTTGGGAGGTCATGACCATGGATCAGCGATCCAGCAATGACCTCATGAGGTGGGAGGTCCTCGCGGTGTTGACCATGAGGAGGAGGTCGTGGTGTTGGATGTAAATCCAGCAGGCTGCGACTGATCAAGTGGAGATGAGGTCTGTTGAGGTGCGGACATGGTTGAAATTGGACCAACTTGGGAACGTGGCTAGCCAAGGAGCAGTCTTGAGGGTTTTGAAGTTGAACTTTTAAGCATTTGAGACTTTGTAGAATTGTTTGGGCTAGCAACTGAACTCCAAATTTGATGAAATTTTAAGCTGGAGCTAGCTGACAACATGATTAACCTTACATAAATTTTCCAGAGGTTATTATGCAATGCATTTTTCTCAGGAAATTCATTAAGGTTGTTCAATGATTCATTTACCTCCAAAAATTATCAAACTAGTTTTACAACTTGTGGTATTTTTCAGAGGGTCCCACCTCAGTTTTAGGACCAAGGAAGATACTTTCCAATTGTTTGGCACAAGATTTGAGTATGCTGGAAAATGAATTTGACTTTTGGTCAACAAGAGCTTTGTGTTTTGGATTACACAAAGAGTTACATAAGATTTTAGGGTTTTCAAGATGTGAGAAAAAGTTTTAATTTCTACACATATAATTATACTTGATTAACCCTAATTATACATTTGGGATGTTACAAAATCTCAAATGTGGACTTATGTAACATCTCAATTTTCTGAGCTTTTAAAAAACCTTTTGAATAGTTAGTAGGTTGAAAATTCACCATTTGGTTTTATTTGAATTTAATTCAAAAGCTTAAATTGGACTTTGGATATCAAAAGAATTTAATATGATTAAAGTCAACATCAATAATTATCAAAACTATTTTATTTGGAATCTATGTGCTTGGATATATTTTCTAGATTTTTCTAGAATTTTTCCAAGTTCATTTGCTAATTTTTATTTGCCTTTTGAATTTTCTGCTATTTATAAAATGAAAAACTAATTAAAATCTAGAAATTCTAATTGGTAGAATCTCTTGACCCAGTTCCTTCCTTAGCGTGGCCATAAGCGGCTTGGGTTCCTGGCAGCTCTCGCTTGACCAGTAGCCTTGCGCCATTGCCTCTTTGCTAGGTGGGCCCTCCACGTCGTAAATCTCCGCCCGCATTTTTACGCCATTCTTAGAGCTCGCATTAAATCAGTCACCGGATTTTCGCACAGGATCTTATCTCTAGCAATCTCGCGTCCGTATCTGCAACCAAACGTCCCTGAAACGGATTCTATCTCCTTCCAATTCGAGATTTCTTTTCGTGTTCAACTAGGACTACTTTGGGGATTCCTTATCCCGTGTCGCCCCGGCCCTATAAAAGGCGCTCCCGGGTTCGCCCTTGCCCCCGCACACTAATCCCTCGATCGATTGCGCCCCAAGAGCCCTAGCGTCGTCACATTGGAACTTTTAGGGTTTTGGTCTCCTTGTTAGTGTTCTTGAAATTCTCCGCGTCGGTGGCCTTGACCAAGTGGAGTACCGTCGACTTCCCCGTCACCTGAGCAACCTCCAGGGCCCTTCGTTGCCGCCGGAGCGTCACCAGAGACCAAATCCGTCAATAGTCAAAGTTCTCCGCCGGCTAGCCCAGTCACCCTCGTTCACCCGTAAGTGCATCAATAGATGCACAATATCGTTCTCCACCTCTTGGTACCATCCATCACCGGCGAGCCACTGTCTAACGCCGACGACCATCGGGATCAGTGTCGTCGTCACCGCCAGGCCCGCGTGGAGGTCCACCTCGGCAACTACGTCAGCGTTTGTGCATGCGTGTCAGCCGCATGTTGTCGGTATTGTCGCCACATCGCGCTTCTGGCGGCGGGACGAGATCAACTCAAAACAATGGCTCGGTGAACTAAGTCTACCGTGAGCTATCTCACCGATATGTGGGTCCCACATGTTGGAATTCCTTTTGATTTATTTTATTTCCGTAATACCTTTGATGACGTGAGCTGACGCTTTAATTCTGATTTTTTTTCCTTTGAAGAATTGTTCAGAAATTCTGAATAATCCAAATTAGGGTATTTTTTCTTTAGATTCAAACTTTCAAAGCCCATATCTTTTGCATCCGAACTCCGATTGAGCCCATTCACATTTCTAAATTCATCTAAATTTGATTTCTATTTATTTGATATTTTTATTTAATTTTTTTGGAGTTTTTTTTTATTCTCTGTTATTTATTTGTCTTGTTTATTTGCTTTGTTTGCGAGTAGACGTTGATACTTGGGGAAGTATTGAAGAAAGAGTGCCTCAAGAGCAAGATCAGTACTTAGACCTATTCCAAGACAAGTTATACCTTTGATCATATTGAACCCATTTTTCAAAATACTTTGATTCAAATTATTGCATTTACTTCAAGTATTTATTTAAATGCTTTTGGGTTTAGTTATTAATCCAATTTGTTATATCCACCTTGTCTATTGTTATGTCATAATATTTTGTCACCCTAGATTGGTTCATTATTTAGTTGGTAATATCATAGCACTAACGTCGGTTGGTTAGATACGAGTAGATTGCTTAGCCATGCCACGAGTCATCATCTCATGTGAGTTGCAAATATAAACCTGACTAAGTGATTATGGAACTATGTGATAAACTGTGTGTACTGTATGCTATTACTCGATGATGGCATGTGTTACACTTAACCAATAGGGTGGGAAAAGATTTGGACGGAGGCAAGTGGAATTGTGTGCATTGGTGGAACTGTGTGATTGGGAATGATAAACTGTGTGACCTTAGTTAGAAATTGGAAGTTTTGCCTTGGTCAATTAAGAACTTAACTTTGTGCGCCATTGAACTGGGCCTTTCATACAACCACATGCCTGATGGGACGGGCCTAACTTAGTAAGTTATGAATTCTTGACATTGATTGCTCAGACAGTAGGTTAGGCTGTGTGAAAGGGTGGAGGTGTGTACTACCAGGTAGTCGCATCGCGGGACGGTTCGCCGCTTCCTTGTCCAACGGTGTGTGTTATGCCAAAGCACTGTGTTAGGGTTGGTATGATAACAAAGCACACTGGGGGTGTCAATGCTTGGGATGAAGTTTTTAAAACGTTTTGTTATGATTAGTGCTTGTAACACTAGTTGTATCGTGTGGGTAAAGTGTACAAACTCTACAGAGTGTTAAATCAATCTATTCGAATAGCCGCGTCCGCGGTCATGGATATGCTTGGGAATTTCACACGAGGGGTAGATTTTTATAAAAAACCTTTGGGAAGGGAGCTGTGTGATCTAAGTCATATGTCTGTGTGAATAACTTGTTTAGGATTTGTGTTCTGTGTGAAACTAAACTGTTAAATTAATACTGTTTATTTGTTTTACTTCATGATTTAATCTATTATTCATATTCAAATAGCAAATGTTGTATTTCTGCAAAAGAACCACAGATGCCATTCCTTTCGAATAAGCCATCATGTATAAGTTGCATTCTGTGATATGACTTGCGAGTACGGTTGTGTACTCATGCTTGCTATAATCAATCAACAGAAGTGGAGGAGTCTTCGCCTACTTTTGATGAGGAGTTCTACGAAGGTGCAGATCGTTAGGGTCTTGATCCCAGTCGGTTGCCTGTGGCGAATTGATGGGATTCCGCTAAAGTTATCTGTTCCGCTACTTATTTCTTTATTGTCAACCCTGCGTGGCTTAATCAGTGTAAACTCGACCATAAGGTCAAAACCATTATTTGTTAATAAAATTACTCGTTTATGATATTAATCATCTTGTGTGGATCGATATTCATCTATGTTGACATTGTGTGCACTAGTGTGATCCTGGACTAGTGCATTGTACACAGAGGGTCCAGAATTGCATTTTTAGGTCCCGACAACTTGCCATGTGTTATGGACTTGTGATCTCTTATTTTGATGTTAATGTGGAATATCAAAATTGGTTTCACTTGATTTGGAGTTGAGTTGAATTAGATATGAATTTTTGAAGTCAAATGAATTATAGAACCAGGTTCATGTGCTCTATCACATAGTAGCATATCGCAGACGGTTCTGTTATAGAACCGTCTGTGATTGCGTATCACAGACAGTTCCATAATAGAACCGTCTGTGATACCCCTTTATTAGTAGGGTACCGCTAGCGTTTGCGCCCTTACTCGACACTTCCCCTCCTCAGCGCCTTACTCCTCACTCGCCTGTTCACCTCCCCACCCTAGCACACCAGATCTCGGCCTTGCTTGCGCTTGCAAAGCCTCCTCCCGGCAGTGCGCCTGACATCGACGATGCCCGGCCGTCATCGCCGGCTCCCTCCTCCCGACCGACGCCACCCCCGACAACCTGCTTCCTCCTCCTCCCCCAGCGTCCTCGCCCTCATACCCCCTCCCCCGCCGGCCTCCCTCGGCCAACCTCGCCACCTCTCCCTTCTACCACCACCACCACCACTCTGGTAAGCTCCCTCGTCCCGCTGTGATGATTTATTGATGTATAGGCATATATGCAGTTACATGGATCTTTGCTTGAATGAATGAATGAGTGCTAGTGTGGTAATGCAGTTAATTACATGGATCTTTGCTTGAATGAATGAATGTTAATGCGGTAGTAGGTTAGATATTTGCTTGAATGAACAAAAGAATGTTAGTGCTAGTGTGGTAATGCAGTAGGTTTGATGTACCTCTTGAATGAACGAATGAGAGTGCTAGTGTGGTAAGGGCAGCAATTTGTGTCGTAGGTTAGAGCTTATCTCAATGCGTCTAGTCTGTTAAGGCAATATATTCTTTTTACTTGAAATGCAACCTTCATAAACTATCTGCGATGTTTGATAGAGAAACCAAGTTTCAAAATCGCTTCCATTCACCCAGTGGATTGGCCTTTGGTTTTGCATTCTAAACTTTGCTCTTATTGATGCCTTGTCAATTTGTCACAAGTATAGTCCATATTAACATGTTTAGACCTAGAGTGGGGTGCACGTTACTTGGAGTGCAGTGCTTGTCCAATTCAATTTGTTGTGAATGTATTGTCTATATTGGAGACTTTCTTGAGTAGTACGTACTATATATTCTTCCATTTGTTTTGAATGTATTGTCTATTGATGTGAATGTATCGTTTGATACTATTTGAGTAATAGATACTCTGCTTGAATAGTTAGCAGTGTTAATTATATATAGCACTTCTATTTTTTTTGTTAATTGGTTGGGTAACTTCTATATGTTTCCAAGGGAAATTATCTTCGAAAATACCTAGTGGATATCAACTTGCAATCCTTTTTATTTAAACTTTCGAGTTAGGATTTAAATTACCTTAACATTGACTGGGCATTTGTTACTCGACACTTCCCCTCCCCAGCGCCTTACACTCGCTTGGTTTGCCTCCCTTTGAGAGTTTAAATACTTTTCCAACTCTACTTTTGAGAGCAACTTTAAATTCACTCAAATCTGAGCAATATGCTGATTTGTTTCAGATACATGTGGTATATGTTTATCATTTCAATCAATTTAAATGGATTTGAGGATTTATATTTGATTTTGTTGATTTGGTCATTTGAATGTTGTTTGATTAATGCTATTTTGTTTTGTGATTATGCTGGATTTATTTCTATTAGTTTGCTTATCCTGCTTTGTTTACAACAAATATGCTTGAACCCTGCATGTTGTTTCTCTATTGCTTTGAACCCTGCATTTAAGTTTCTAAGCGAGATGGCGTCTGCACGTCTTCGCTTGGTAGCATCGGCGTCGCCGAATCGTCTGGATCTCCGGCGGAAGTGAGTGCGTGGCGAGATGGCGAGGAATATCGAAATTACTGCGGGCGAATGACCATCACGGAGGTCAGTGCCGTTGGGGTTCCTCCGAGTCCCAAGAAAGTAGTGGCGAGATTTCGGACCATCTGCGGGATACTTGGATGGGAACGGGTCCCCATCACCACACCAAGCTGGAAGTCTTTGTGAGGACGTGAGAGAGGCCGGTGTGGTGAAATTCGAGCTCGTTCACTATCCCAGAAGTAGACCAGGCACGCATGGAATGGCAGGCGTTGCTTGCGATGGGACACGCATGGAGGACCTTCAAGAGCACGCTTGTCACGAAGTACGTGAACACGGGTCAGACGCCCTTCACGAAGTATCAATTTTTGTCGCGGGATATATGGGACGCCTTTGTGCAGATGAAGACAACGGCCGAATTTCAGGAGCAAAGTGCGGCGCACAAAGCTCTCCAGGCACAAAAAACTCACCCCCCTAAACTCGGCACCACTAGGTACGCGGGTAAAACCACGGAATGGACGACGGAGGACGAGAACACAACCCGACCATTTGCTGAGATCACAGACGAGCGCGCTAGAAGCTAGTTAAGAGCGAGGGCATCAGTCACGTCTTCGGACGGCGCCTCTTTCACAAACCCGACAGACGAGGCAGTGTCCCAACGTCTGGTAAATATGTCGAACTACCTAGTTGTTAATCAGCCCATAACTTCATAGTGTCTATAATAACATGAAGACCTCTGGTAGCATGCATTGACTACCGATTCTTCCCAATTCTCCTTCCAAGCAGACAGGGAGAAGGATATACCATATACGGCCCTGGAAAATAAGGAGCACCCGGGTTGCACGCGGGGCCTTAAGGTTTACGTACCTTAGAGGGATGGATTCCAAGACGACTCTAACACGTATAGGAGTAGGAAGAGATCCAACGCTGAGCACAGTGGCGGACCCAGGATTTTTGGGATGGGTGTTCGGAGTTAACAAAATATTGTTCAAAGGTCCACGATAAAAAAATTAGAAATACAAATTGTTCGCATTAGACACAATATCTCAAATAATTTAGAGTAATCACAAAATAATTAAGAAAAAAATATTGAATTAGGAATTTAAGATTCGTGATCAAGAAATTCAGGGATGGAGATATGCATGTTCTACTATCAACGTGTGTGATCTACCTCATCGGCCCGTGATCTTGTTGCCCTCATGATCCTTCCCAAATCCCAGGTGGGGGCGCCCCGACTAGGCTCTGCTTGGCGCATGCTACTGCCCGCTTTTCTTGGCACTTGCTACCTTGCCCTTCACGTGTAAATGCGCCAAGGTCAAGCGAGCCACAAGCGCCCTCGCCTCACATAACGCCTAGTTGTTTGGTGGATTCATGCGCGAGTGCTATCTGATGACCCAAGAGATACATGTGTTGGGTTGGAACCTATTAAGTTGTTGGGTTGGCCGGCTAGGCTGCACTACTTGAGACAAATGACAAAGGGGGAGGTGTGGGAGTGGTCTGAAATTCCCCATGCTTGCCTGCTAGGTCCATTCGGCAGTCTAATCATTCCACTATGTTTAATTAATTCTACGCATGCAAAAAGCCCAACCGATTTTATTCCAGTGCAGAAGCATTTATTTAATTCTTTAAATAAACTCGGGGTTGATTAATTTAATTATTCCAACTTTGATTAAATTATTTCTAACATAATGAGCTATCTATTTATTTTATTTGTTCATACCGATGATTAATTTATTTTAAAAGTCTCAGATTAATTTTCTATACCTTTTTCCTATTTTTAATTTAGGCAGGTCTATCTCTCGCTATTTATTAAATGCAGCGGCTTAATTAAATAGATTTGGTCCAAAAATTACCTGAGTCGATATTCAACGATACTGTGTTCATCTAAATTTATTACTACTAATTCTCATTCATTTTATCTATTACCCCTTTCCTAATTACCAAATCCTACCTTTATTTCCTAATCCTTCTTCATAGAATCCCTTTCTCACCTACCAACTAGTTGATGAACACACCTAGCCACACAATTGATTTCCCTTCCTTTAATTTATTCCTTCTCTCTCCTCTCAATTTCTTTACTCGGAGAGACTCTGGTTCCTTTCTTCCCCAATATTTCTTTCCTCACTTCCTCTCACTTGCTTCTTCTCTTCACGGTTCTTGGTTACATTTGGAATTTGGTGCTATGGGAAGCTCCTCCTCTGGGCTCTGGTGGCCGGCGCCTCTGGTCCCCTGGTCTTGCGGCAGGTGTGTGCGCCTCGTGCTTTGCTTCCTCCATGTGCCCTTCCCCTTGGCTCGGCCTGCAGTGACTGCTCCTCCCTCTGGCTCGGCCGGGTGCAGCTCGAGCTCGCCACTTGCCACTCAACCTTGGGCAAGTGGGCAGCTACGACGCCCGACGCCCGAGCCTTTGTGGGTTGGGCTCATTTGCAGAATCTTGTGTGGCGTTGAGCGCGAGGCAGCTATTACGAGGCAGGAGACTGAGGTCGTTACAGGCTAATTCAACACAACTTCAATGATATACATGTATTATACTCTATATATATTGATTTTTTGTCCAAAAAATTTGGGTGTTCAGTTGAACACCCATGACCTTAGTTGGATCCGCCCATGGCTGAGCACGAGGACCGATTGTCAGGCTTTGCATGTCTGGTACATGCGGAAGACCAAAGAAAAGGGGTGCGATACTGGAATCATCGTCAGATACACAAAGGAGCATTTCTTCCACAAGCCGAGCCACTTTGTCATGGGCTTCGATGACTTATTCGACCTATTCAACGTCAATGCCCTCGACACCTCGCTTCTATGATGTTGGATATTGTAAGTGTGTATAATCAAGTTCTACATTCACGTAATACCGATAAATATCAGAACTCATTGCTTATGTATAGATACATGATGAAAAATGCCTGACAATGACAAGAACCGGTGGGTTTCCTCGACCCACACTTGGTCTCTAAGCAAACCATCACCGAAGATGCATCCTACGTCGTGAAATACAAAACGACGGGATTGCTTGCTCAGAACGACAAGGATTACACACTTGTGCCCTACAACCAGAAGTAAGTGTTTTACTACTTGCTATACAAATTTTATTTGTACTTTATACATAGCACGAACTTAGATTTAATGGCTATAGCGACATACATGAGTAGGTTCCACTGGATCCTTTTAGTCATTGTACCAAAGAGGAACAAGGTAATATACCTTGATTCCCTACTCAACAAAACCCATGACTTCACCCTTGTGGAAGGAATACTCAACAGGTATGCTCATTTCCTCCATACATAACTCTATTGTAGTCTTCCTTCGTTTGAAATGGCCGAGGATGACTTTTTAGAATCATGTAGGTTGTTCGGTAGCCTATGTTGCTTGGGAGGGCCATACAAGGGATCGGCGCCACTTCGCAACACGAGAAGCGATTTCGATATGAGCTACAACACAATAATTCTATATCACACTTCGTAATAATGTCTCCCGAACTGACTATACCTATATATGTAATTCTATTTTTGCAGTGCCACTAACAAAAACAAGATCACCTATGTGCATTCTACGTTTGCCGTCATATGCAAGAAATCATGGGTGCTAAGACAAATGATCCAGAGGTTTGTCAATCTCATAATAATTATTTTCAAATTATAAATTTATCTATATATGCTTACTACTTTACTCCTGCTAGCAACAGGGCATGATACTCAATTTAGATTCATTCGCTATAACCGAGATCTCGGAGGTTCGAGGAGCGCTCTGCGGCTTCATCAAGACAAAGATCGTTAACGTCGACGGAGAGTTTCACTCCGTCGACACTGCTGAACGACCTTGAAATAATTGATTTAATTGTAATTCACTTTGAGTAGTTGTAATTCACTTGTAACTCTAGCGACCATACTTGAACATATTCTTTTGTAATTGATTTTGAGTTGTAAATGATCACATTGAGTTGTCAACAATTGATTCATTTGTGATCTATCTGTTTTCTGCTTGCTTGTTTTCAGAGGGCGTGGCTAGCAATTCTTGAGGCTAGCCAAAAATTAGAAAAAAATTAGTTTGGTATGAAGAACTATCACAGACAGTTTTTTTTGTATAAACCATCTGTGAATGCCTACTATCACAGATGGTTTCCACCAAGAACCGTCTGTGAAGGGATACTATCACAGACGGTTTCCACCAAGAACCGTCCATGATATGTAAGATATAACCGACGGTTCTATTTACAAACCGTCTATGATATGTCGGATATCACAGACGGCTAGTAAATAGAACCGTCGGTGATATCTTACATATCACGGACGATTCTTGGTGGAAACCGTCTGTGATAGTAGCCCTTCACAGATGATTTCAACTAAAAATCGTTTGTGTTGTGCCTTATCACAGACGGCTCAAAAATCGTCTATGATAACTGCCTGTTATCACAGACATACAAATTTAGATGGTTCAAAAACCGTCTGTGATAACGGTTCCGAACCGTTTGTGATGAACTTTTGTGTAGTAGTACGGCGGAGCGGTAGGCTCCGTGGCCTTGGAGATTGCGCCTGGCGGATCCGGCGGCGCATCGAGCAAAGCGATGTGGGCGCCTGGCGAGGCACGACGGCTCGATGAGGCGAGAGCGACACACTACACGGTGCATGTGGCTCCGTGGCGAGGAGCCTGCATGTCGGTGGAACGCAAGATGAGTTACGCGTTGCCAAGGTAAAAGCGCTGTGTTGGTACTAGGCGGTTGCGGTGCGGTATTTGTGTGTGTGTGTGTCCGTGGAGTTGACTTTGGGGCGTTGAGGAGATGTGTTCGCCGTCCTGAGTCAAGTCCATGCAGTTGAGTCCGGGCCGTTGATGAGATGTGTTCGCCGTCCTGATTCGTTGAGTCCGAGATGTTAAGGAGATGTGTTCGTCATCCTGAGTTGAGTACAAGTTGGGTAAGTCATAGTTGAGACCGACTGCCTCAATGAGTAAGAGTCTAAGATGTGTTCGAGTTGTGCCACCGTCTCTGGGCGATTGTGAGCTAAGTTGAAGTTGAGTGTGTGTGTGTGTGTGTGTATATATATATATATATATATGCATTATTATATTAAACTCCGGAACGGTACATCGGTATAGACCGGTACCGAAATGTACCATTTCAAGATTCATTTTTGTCTACCAAATAATATTCTATAAGAGGTTTTGAAGGAGAAGACTGTCGCCTTGTTATGGTTGAAAGTGGAGCAGATTTGCATGACCAAAGATCTGACCAATAAGATGCATTTGAAGCAGAATCTTTATTCGCACAAGATGATGAAAGACGGATCATTATTGAACCACCTGATAGCATTCAAAGAATGAGTTTGGGATCTTGAGTCTATAGAGGTAAAATATAACGATCAAGATTTGTGTTTATTATTTTATGCTTGCTGCCTAGTTCATACTCTACGTTAAGAGATAATATTCTATATAGCTAAGATACTCTTACACTTAATGAAGTCTATGAAACACTGCATATGAATGAAAAAAATGAAACTCATGGTTTGCGAACGAAAGTTCAAATTCGTATGCAGAATGCTTGGTTGTCCGTGGCAGACAACATGAGAGGAATTCAAATGGTGATTCAAGAGGTAAAAGCTCGAGCAAAAATTACAAAGACAGATCGAAATCCAGAGGCAGGTACAAGTCTTGCAAGTATTGCAAGAAATATAAACACGACATATCTGAGCGCTGCTGGGTGAAGAAAAAATGAGAAAATGAATAATAATTTCAAGAGGATCAACAAAAGGATCATGCTAAAGACCATTGTTACTAAGAAAGATTCTGATGGAGATGTCCTCATTTCCTTTGCCAGAAATTCTAAAACCAGTGATGAGCAGATTCTTGATATGGTATGCACTTTCCACATGAGTCTGAACCAAGGTTGGTTCGTGAATTATGAAGTTACGCCAAATAGTTTTATGTTGATGGGTGATTTCTTGCGCGGTACTACCGGAGTGCGGTAGTACCGGATTTTAGATGGTGGTACGTTACTTCTAGAGAAAGTGTTTTTCTTGATTCTTTAACCTCTGGAAATCGGTAGTTCTGATCTAGCCGAACGGTACTACCGCGCTGCAGTAGTACCAGACCTTGTGAGTGTGGTACGGCCGCATCTTTATTTAATGGCTAGTTCAGAAGCATTTAATGAACATCAGTCGACCATTGAACAGTGGTTCCAATAGTCAGAAGCTTGTATAGTGGTATTACGCAAATCTTTGAATCTTCGAGATTTGCTTGAAACGGCTAGTTTTGTGGTTGGGGGCTATAAATACCCCCTCACATGCACCAAGCTGAGTTGGTTGAACCTCATTGAATACATTTGAGCCTCTAGTGCACTCTGTACTACTCATTTTGATGAGGACATCACTCCTTCGGATACAAACACCACTCCTTCACCTGAAGTTATACAAGGTCCAATTACAAGAGCACGTGCACAACAATTAAATTATCAGGCGAGCTCGTTTCTAGGAGTGTATAATTTTGCATTGGAGGATGGATTGCTACCTAACTCTTGTGATGTTGTTTTACTCAGGAACCAAGGCGAGGAGGGCAATCCTACCACAACTACAAGTCAAAGCCCATGCGGCTAGGAGGGGAAGGTCCATGCGGTGTGAGAGCACAAGGGGAGAAGCCCAAGAATTCAAAGCCCAAGTTTTTGATCAGATTTCTAAGCCCAATTTGGACCTCCCACATGTCCAATCGAATTTAAACTCGGAATTAACTCAGAACTCAACTCGGATTCGGTTCGGGACAGCCCAACAGGCCTGTAATAAAAATACCATTACTTTCACAAACGAAGTCCGATTTGGGTGTACCTGTACTTGTTGGAAAGGTCTTGTACTTGTTGGACTGTAAGGACCTGACCCGAGAGCACCTAGGGGGGTTCTCCCAGGACCACCCAGGAGGTCCAGCAGAACCACCTGGAGGTCTGGGAGGTCCTTCACGAACACCCGGAGGTCCTCCAGGACCACCCGGGAGGTCTCCAGGACCACCCGAACGTCCCGACCTCTGTGCTCAGAGCTAGTCCCAAGATCAACACGCTAGCTCGCACAGAATTTACAACATTGGTGACATCACAACTATACAACAAGCTCAAAGATGAAGCAGACAAATTAATATTTATAGACAAAAGACCTTACGGTCAAGCTTGTTTACAAGGGAGCCACGCAGGGCAAACAACAAAAGAACACTTGCAGCGGAAAGCAAAATACAACGCGGGCCACTCGGCGAGCCACAGGCTATCGAGTGGAGGACGTCCCCTTGTCCACGAGGTCTTCAAAGAACTCCTCATAGTGCTCGGAGCACCCGGGGAGGTCTTCAGCTGCTGATTAGTCAGAGGGCACAAGCCATGAGTACTTTGAATGTACTCAGCAAGCCATAGAGAAAATGGATGCAATGACATTTATGCAAGGCTTGACAAAGAAAGTTGTATGGTTAGTTTGCATAAAGCAGCATTTACTGGAATTACAATAAGTAGATTGCAAAGCACAAATTGAAAAGATAATACATAAGTAGACCAGTTTTCTTTGAAAGCTACCCACGACCACCCGGGACGTGGGCACCGACCACACCGAACCAAACACGACCACAACTTGAGAAAACGTCTACCCCTTACGTGAAAGAACTGAGCATGTCCATAACCGAGGACACGGCTATTCGAATAGATTTTTACACTCTGCAGAGGTTGTGCACTTTACCCACAAGACACGACGTCCTCTAGTTGGTTGGGCACCTGTCGATGCCCCTGCTCACTTCCTTTGGTAAGCAGTCTAGAGCTCGTGACAAGGCCTTTACAAAAGTCAGTCCAGACTTGGTTCTGCCCGCTGAGGATTCGCTTTTCAGGGCCCCCTCTTGCGCCATTTCAACCACCACGACAGAACCGCATAAGGACCTCGCTAATTAGTTGGCCAGGACCAATCCACCCTGGACTTGTGGTTGCACGGGAATGACCCAGATCAATGGCGTACAAGGTTAAGTCCTTAGTTGGCTGCTCAGGCGAGACATTCCACAACCCAGTGTGCATAAGGCACCCACTACTCACTACCACCCACTCGCCCGAGCATAAATCATTATTCTGGTTCAACACGGCCAAATGACCACTCGGGTCACAGCACACAAATTTTAACAATAGTGGCATTGCCACGATTCCATAACTCATTAGTCAAGATTATCATTGTTGGGTTCAACCCGACCGAGAGAACCACCCACTCTGGCACACAAATTTTAGTTAAGGTGACAAAAATGTCGTAGCCCCACACAGGCCACACTTCATTTTATCGGCTACACGGTTGCTACTACACAAGCCTGGCCGGTTGCCTTTGGGGTAAGCTAACAGTGATAATTCATGGTGAGAACGACGTCTACTAAAGCAGGACTAAGCAATGAAACGCACCCATGTTGGTATACAAAGACATATCCAACTAAGATAACCCATCCTATGGATTTCCAAGGGTACATGTCAACATGTTGCCTTCAAATATATCAAGGAGTCATACTGGCAAGTGGTGCTTAGCTACTCCCAAAACCATTTTTCTATAAAAACTAGCCATGCAGGTTTATAGCAAAACAATATACTTTTTGCAAAATGGGTTCAATATGATCAAATGCCTATGACTTGCCTTCGCTGAAGTGCTGAGGGTCTTCTGCTGAGAAAGCCAGGTCCAGGAAGTCTTCGAAACAGCTGGATCCTACACGTTTTCGGAAAGAGCCAAGTCAACAAAACAACTTCAAAAGAAAACCAAAGAACTCACCAAACCAAGGCTGAAAGAAAGCAAAGATTTTGACAAAGGAAAGAGGTGGAACCACTTCAAAAGAGAGCTTGAACAACGGTGGCCGGGAGAGCAAAAGAGAGTGAGTGAGAGGGAGTAAAAAGAAGGGCAAAAAAAAAAGAGCTCCCAGGCATTCTATTTGTAGAGGAAATGGGGGCCCCGGGCGACTGGACGAGGCGGTGAGACTTGCGGGGGCTAGGTGGGGTTTAGCGGAGGCAACGTAATTAAATGCGCACGTCGCTACGGAGGCAACAATTAATGCGCACATTGCTACGGTGACGGCATCATTTAATGCGCGTGCCGCACGAGGAGAAGAGGGATGTCACGACCGGGAGGAGTGGTCGTGACCCAAAAGGGGGTGGCCTTTGCAAGAAGACCAAGAGGAGGTCACAACAGCAAGAGAGGTCTGGACCGCAAAGGGGTGGTCTTTGCAAATGACCAAGGAGGGTGGTCTTTGCAAAAAGACCACAGGGGAGGTCATGACCGCCAGGGTGGTCACGACAAAACGACAAGAAAACGAGGTCACGGGTCAAGATAGAACCAAAGGAGATCTCGACAGTCAAGACAAACACAGGGGAGGTCTTAACGGTCAAGATGGAGCCAAAGAAGATCTCGTCGGTCAAGACCAACACAGGGGATGTCTCAACGGTCAAGATGGAGCCAAAGGAGATCTCGACGATCAAGACCAACACAGGGGAGGTCTCAACGGTCAAAATGGAGCCAAAGGAGATCCAAGGGAGCACGGGGAGGTCCAGACAAACACGAGGAGGTCCAAGATGAATGGTGGAACTCAACCTGAATTTAGAATTTCAAAGTTCAAGGATGTTCGAAACACAAACCCGAGCTTGGAACACCTCGGGGTGGTCGTGACCCAAAGGGGAGGTCCAAACCAAGGGAAGATTCAAATGGTGAAGGAGGTCTGGACCACAAGGAGGTCTAATCAGAGAAGGTGGTTTAGATCAAAAGGAGGTCTAAACCTCGAACAGAGATTCAAACCAACAAAGGGGTCTGAAGAGATTCAAACCAACAAAGAGGTCTGAAGAAGGTCTAGAGAGGTCTGAACGAACCAAGAGAGAGAAAAGCAAGACCAAAGCTAGATCAACTCCAAATAAACCGAACTTAGGATTGGTTGAAGTTTGATTTAGTTATTTTAAACACTCAAATTTTCGAAAGTCTCAAGTTAAGCTTTGAACTCTCATCAAAACCAAATGGTTCTTTTTATTTTGAAAGCTTTTTAAGAACTCCAGAAAATTGGGATGTTACAAACCTACACCCCTTAAAGGAAATCTCGACCCCGAGATTCGGGCTGGCTAAGGAATAGGTGTGGGAATTCGGCCTTCAAGTCCTCTTCACGCTCCCAAGTGGCCACTTCCTCAGAGTGGTTGCTCCACTGGACCTTGCAGAGCCGGATGACCTTGTTTCTTGTCACGCGCTCAGACACTTCCAAGATCCTGATAGGTTGCTCCTTATAAGAGAGGTCTTCTTGGAGTTCGACTGCTTCAAGGGCTATCTGCTCTTTAGGCACACGCAAGCACCTCCTCAACTGGGACACATGGAAGACATCATGCACTCCAGACAACTACGGTGGAAGCTCCAACTTGTAAGCCACTTCTCTTCTAGCAAGGACTGGGAAAGGCCCGATGTACCTTGGTGCAAGCTTCCCACTAATTCTGAAACGGCGCATTCCCTTGAGAGGTGATACCTTAAGGTACACATGGTCTCCAGGGACAAATGCTAGGTCTTGACGACGGTTGTCTACGTAGCTCTTCTGCCTGTCCTGAGCGGTCTTCAGCTTCTCTCTGATGGACTTGACTTGATCTTCGGCTTCCTTCAAGAGGTCTGGTCCAAGTACTTGGCCTTCTCCCGACTCTGTCCAGTACAGTGGGGTCCTACACTTCCTTCCGTAGAGGGCTTCGAATGGGGACATCTGCAAACTTGACTGATAGCTATTGTTGTAGGAAAACTCTGCATAAGGTAACATTCGGTCCCAACTGTTCTGGTTCTCTAGAGCACAAGCTCTCAACATATCTTCTAAAATCTCGTTTATCCTTTCGGTTTGACCATCAGTCTGAGGATGGTAGGCTGTGCTAAAGTTCAGATTGGTGCCCAAAGCTTCATGTAACTTCTGCCAAAATCTTGAAGTGAACTGGGATCCTCTATCTGACACAATCTTCTTGGGCACTCCATGCTGACAAACAATCCTTGCCATGTATATTTCTGCTAGCTTGTCTCCTGAGTAGGTGGTCTTGACTGGGATGAAGTGGACAACTTTGGTAAGACGATCCACCACTACCCAAACAGAGTTATAACCAGCTTGGGTCCTAGGCAGACCAGTGATGAAGTCCACACCAATCTCTTCCCACTTCCATCCTGGTATGCTCAAAGGTTGCAAGAGCCTAGGAGGTCTTTGATGGTCAGCTTTAACTCGCTGGCAGACATCACACCGTGCCACATACTCAATGATCTCACGCTTCATGCTAGGCCACTAATAGAATTCCTTAAGGTCTTGATACATCTTCGTGCTTCCGGGGTGGATGGAGTACAAGGCTTTATGAGGTTCCTTGAGTATCATCTGCTTGAGCTCTTCCTGATCTGGTACACAAATGTGCTTGCCAAACCAAACAGTCCCATGTTCATCTTCTGAAAACTCTAAGCACTTGCCCTTCTTCATGTTGCTTTTGATCTCCTAGATGTCCCCATCTTCGGTTTGGGCTGTCCTGACCTGATCTAGAAGGGTGGGTTGGACTTCTAGAGCAGCCAGGAAGCCCTCTTCCACTAACTCAAGCTTCAGCTTCTGGAACTCCTCATGAAGTGCCGGCTGACTTTCCTTGATCATCAAAGTGCTGCAGTAGACCTTCCTACCTAATGCATCGGTCACCACATTGGCCTTGCCTGGGTGATAGTGGATTCTAACATTGTAATCCTTGATCAGTTCCAACCATCTTCTTTGCCTCATATTGAGATCTGCTTGGGTAAAAATGTACTTCAAGCTCTTGTGATCAGTGTACACTTCACAGCGATTACCAATAAGGTAATGACACCATATCTTCAAGGCATGCACTACGGCAGCCAGCTCCAGATCATGGGTGGGGTAGTTGACTTCATGAGGTCTTAGCTGCCGGGAAGCATAAGCCACTACTCTCCTTTCTTGCATCAAAACACACCCAAGACCTTGTCGAGATGCATCACAATATATCTCAAAGTCCTTTCGGACATCTGGTAAAATCAGCACTGGGGCAGTGGTCAAGTGCTTCTTCAATTCTTGAAAACTCCGATCACAGTCGGGTGTCCAAGCAAACTTCTTCTCCTTTTTTAACAGCTGGGTGGGAGGTCTTGCTATCTTGAAGAAGTCTTCAATAAACCGACGGTAGCAGCCTGTCATGCTGAGAAAACTCCTGATTTGAGGTACTGATTTGGGTGATTTCCAGTTGAGGACGTCTTGGACCTTACTAGGGTTGACAGCAACTCCTTTTTCAGACACAACATGGCCCAGAAAGGTGACTTCCTTCATCAAAAACTCACACTTCTTGAACTTTGCATAGAGTTGATGATCTCTGAGCTTGTTCAAAACCAAACGGAGATGCTCTTCATACTCTTCTTTGCTCTTAGAGTACACAAGGATGTCATCAATAAAGACAATGACAAACTTGTCTAGATACTCCATGAACACCTTATTCATCAAATTCATAAAGTAGGCAGGGGCATTGGTCAAACCAAAAGACATGACTGTGCACTCAAATAGGCCATATCGGGTTGAGAAGGCTGTCTTGGGGATGTCTTCTTGGTGAATCTTCAACTGGTGATATTCTGACCTCAAGTCTATCTTGGAGAACACTCCAGCTCTTTTTTAACTAGTCGAACAGATCATCTATCCTGGGCAGAGGGTACTTGTTCTTGATGGTGACCTCATTGAGTGCTCTATAGTCCACACACATCCACTGAATACCATCCTTCTTGGGGACAAAAATTACAGGAGCTCCCCAAGGTGAGGAACTCGGTCTGATAAAACCCTTCTCAAGCATTTTCTCAATCTGCTTCTTCAACTCCACCAGGTCGTCAACAGTAGTGGGCAGATGGTCTCTTAGCTATTGAGCAGTCCCCGACCAAGTTGATGACAAACTCTAGCTCCTATCCAGCGGCATTCCAGAAGCTCATCAGGAAGACGTCCGGGAACTCACAGACCACTGGGACATCCTCTAAAGACACAGCTTGAGCACTGCAGACCAAGGTTCTCTCGGGCTTCTCAGAAGTGGCTTCAAACTTCACTTTAACTCCCACTGGACTGACCAAAGTGATGCTTCTACCACCACAATCCAACACTGCTTGATGTCTAGCCAGCCAATCCATGCCCAAAATCACATCTAGAGACTGGGTATCGATGAGGATTAGGTCGGCTAGAAACTCTACCCCTTCTATGATCACCTTAACTTGTGGACAACCCTGGTTTGCACTTAACTCCGAACCGGGGGATTGGACCAACAAGGAGGTCTTAAGAGGCAAAACTTTCAACTGATGCCTTGCAGCAAAAATCCGAGAAACGAACGAATGGGAAGTTCCAGAATCAAACAAAACTATGGCTGGTGCTGAATGTACAAAGAACTTACCCAGCACGATGTCCGGGGTTGTCTGGGCCTCCTCAATGGTGACGTGATTCGCACGTCCTCTCCCAGGGGATAGGGAGGTCTTGGCGAGCGCAGGGGAGGTCTGGGAAACTCCACGACCTGCTCCCGGCACTGGAACTCTTGCTGGAGTGGCGCCTTGGTTGGTTCGGACTTGAGCTGGTTCTCGCTTCTGTGGGCAATTGTTGGCATAATGCCCCAATTGATGACAGTTATAGCACGTGATTCCTACTGGCAGGTTCTTGCTCTGGCGAAATTTGGATGACGATCTTTGCATCGGCCGGGCCGCGACTTCGGAGGTGGCGGGTGAGGAGGAGCGAAGAGGTCCTGGAGGTGGTTGGAGGAGCAAAGCGGCCAGGGAGCTGAGCACTGGTCCGAGCTCTCTGCGGGGGACCTTGGCGAGCACCAGACTGTGACATCTTCTGCTTGTAAGACTCGGCAAGCTCTCGACGAGATTCTTCGATGAGCAAGGTCTTGTTCACCATCTGCTGGAAGTCTGCATAGTCATTGCTAATAACCTGGACCTTGAAGCTTGGAATGAGTCCTCGCTTGAACCTTTTCTGTCGGGCATCATCCGTGGTAGCATCCTCTGGGGCATACCGAGAAAGCTGAGTGAATTTGTTGAGATATTCACTCACTGACATGCTTCCCTGCTTCAACTCTCGAAACTCATTCTTTTTCATTTCCACCTTCCCATCAGGGACATGGGAATGGCGGAAGGCTTCAGAAAATTCTGCCCACATGATGCTTTGGGGGTTCTCATGGGTGGCACAATAGCTCTCCCACCACTCTGCCACTGGGCCTTCGAGCTGGTGCGAGGCATAGAGAACTTTCTCCCGGTCGTCACACCGGACAATGGCAAGTTTCCTCTCGGTTGAGCGCAGCCAATCGTCTGCGTCCAACGGCTCAGAGGAGCTGGAGAAGGTAGATGGACGGGTCCTCAAGAATTCTGCTATCCTCATCTGGGGAACAGCTGGTGGCGGTGGCAGTGTAGCAGCAGCTTGGTTGCTCTGGTTCAACGCCGCGATCAAGGCCACAGTGGTCTAGTTCTACTGGGCTATCATCTGATTCATGTTCTGCATCAAAGCACTGATCATATACGCTTGGGCTGCCATGAACTGACTCATGCTTTGATCTGCCGGGACTGCTGGAGGAGGTGGGGGTGGTGGCAGTGAGGGATCCACTATTTCATCTTGACTAGCTGAACTGTGGCTCTGATCCATCTGCAAGACACCTTCTTAGTCTTAATAGATGAGAAGGAAAAAACACAATAGGTAAGAGGGAAAAGCACAAGGGACGAGAAAGAGCAAAAGGAGAGACAGAGCACCTTATTCGGGGAAAAGCAGGTCATACCCAAAACAAGTAGCCGGAAAGCTACTAAGAGGCACGAAACTCCAACGGAAGGCGAAAGACACGAACTAAATGGCGCTAAGCTAAGGAGGATCACTCCAGGCACTTCTACTTAGCTTACAGGGGTGGGCAACTTAAAACAAAGCTCGATCCTACAAAGATTCCTGAGGTAAGAAGGTAAATTTAAGTTCGAAAACAAAGTTCCAGAAAGGATAAGATGCAAGGATCTAAGAATAAGATGAGAAAAGATAGTGATAATTCATGGTGAGAACGACGTCTACTAAAGCCGGACTAAGCAATGAAATGCACCCATGTTGGTATACAAAGACATATCCAATTAAGATAACCCATCCTACGGATTTCCAAGGGTACATGTCAACATGTTGCCTTCAAACATATCAGGGAGTCATACTGGCAAGTGGTGCTTGGCTATTCCCAAAACAATTTTTCTATAAAACTAGCCATGCAGGTTTATAGCAAAACAATATACTTTTTACAAAATGGGTTCAATATGATCAAAGGCCTATGACTTGCCTTCGTTGAAGAGCTGAGGGTCTTCTGCTGAGAAAGCCGGGTCCAGGAAGTCTTCGGAACAGCCGGATCCTACACGTTTTCGGAAAGAGCCAAGTCAACAAAACAACTTCAAAAGAAAACCAAAGAACTCACCAAACCAGGGCTGAAAGAAAACAAAGATTTTGACGAAGGAAAGAGGTGGAACCACTTCAAAAGAGAGCTTGAACAACGGTGGTCGG
The DNA here is from genome assembly GCA_036346405.1 of Phyllostachys edulis. NCBI lineage: Eukaryota > Viridiplantae > Streptophyta > Magnoliopsida > Poales > Poaceae > Phyllostachys > Phyllostachys edulis. Next base: position 3,887,342 of record CM070549.1, read on the forward strand.
GAGAGCAAAAGAGAGTGAGTGAGAGGGAGTAAAAAGAAGGGCAAAAAAAAGAGCTCCCAGGCACTCTATTTATAGAGGAAACAGGGACCCCGGGCAACCGGACGAGGCGGCGAGACTTGCGGGGGCTTAGTGGGGTTCAGGGGAGGCAACGGAATTAAACACGACGCCGCTCACGGAGGCAAAGAATTAATGCAAGACGTTACTACAAGTGATTTGCAACATTTAATCGCGCAGCCGACGGGAAAGAGGGATGTCACGACCGGGAGGAGTGGTCGTGACCCAAAAGGGGGTGGCCTTTGCAAGAAGACCAAGAGGAGGTCGTGACCGCAAGGGAGGTCTGGACCGCAAAGGGGTGGTCTTTGCGAATGACCAAGGAGGGTGGTTTTTGCAAAAAGACCACAGGGGAGGTCATGACCGCCAGGGTGGTCATGACAAAACGACAAGAAAAGGAGGTCACGGGCCAAGATAGAACCAAAGGAGATCTCGACGGTCAAGTCAAACACAGGGAGGTCTCAACGGTCAAGATGGAGACAAAGGAGATCTCGACGGTCAAGACCAATACAGGGGAGGTCTCAACGGTCAAGATGGAGCCAAAGGAGATCTCGACGGTCAAGACCAACACAGGGGAGGTCTCAATGGTCAAGATGGAGCCAAAGGAGGAGGTCCAAGATGAAGGGGCGGGGGAACTCAACCTGAATTTAGAATTTCGAAGTTCAAGGATGTTCGAAACACAAACCCGAGCTTGGAACACCTCGGGGTGGTCGTGACCCAAAGGGGAGGTCAAAACCAAGGGAAGGTTCAAACGGTGAATGAGGTCTAATCAGAGAAGGTGGTTTAGATCAAAAGGTGGTCTAAACCTTGAACAGAGATTCAAACCAACAAAGGGATCTAAAGAGATTCAAACCAACAAAGAGGTCTGGAGAAGGTCTAGACGAAAGAAAAGTCCAAGCAAGGGCACAAGGGGAGGTCCAGAGAGGTCTGAACGAACCGAGAGAGAGAAAAGCAAGACCAGAGCTAGATCAACTCCAAATAAACCAAACTTAGGATTGGTTGAAGTTTGATTTAGTCATTTTAAACACTCAAATTTCCGAAAGTCTCAAGTTAAGTTTTGAACTCTCATCAAAACCAAATGGGTCTTTTTATTTTGAAAGCTTTTTAAGAACTCCAGAAATTTGGGATGTTACATAGACCCACCTCCAAATTCATTTGGAGCACATCAAAATCATCGAAACAAGATGCGGATCAGGAGATAGAGTTATGGTTTGACTTCGACTCTTGTGGCCGCCGCCTCTCCTTCAATATATACTTTGTGCATGCCTCTTTTAGGGTTTTTAGGCTAGTTTAGATTGGTTTTTCCACCGTAAAAACTTCGTCTTGTGTTCTTGTGTCGACTAGACCAACAACTACGACTTATAGGCCTCAACTTGTGTGAATTGATATTTCCTATTTGCAATTTTAGATTGCTTGTGTATCTTGTTCTTGCTTGTTCTTTAATTACTCGCAGGAATTGAGCCTCGTGTTCAGGCCAACCGCGTTCTTGCACTACTACAGAAAAGGTCTTCACAGACGGTTCAAAAAGTCATCACAGACGGTTTCATGAGCCGTCTGAGTTTATGGGTCAAGAATGCCATGAGGTCATTGCAGATGGTTTTGAACTGCTCAGGATCGCACTATCACGCAGCGGTTATTAACTCAAAACTGCTCAGGATAGTCGATTATCACAGACAGTTTGTAGATGAAACCGTCTGTGATAGTTAACTATCACAGACGGTTTCATCTACAAACCGTCTATGATATTCTTTTGTATTGCTAAATCAAATTTTGTTTATTGGCTAGCATCGGGAAATGCTAGCCATGCCCTCTGAAACAAGCTGAAACATAACAAGTAAATGTATACATCCAATTCACATTATTTCAGAAACAAGCACATCCAATTCACATTCATTTCAGAAACAAGCACATCCAATTCACAAATCAATTAACTAAAATTAACCATTCATGTATATTTACACATATGTACCATTAATTTCAATCTTATCCCAATCAAGTTCAATCTACATTGTGGAACTTTTCATCTGGATTTATGACCGTACGGTTTAAGAATGACGCAAACTGTTCTCGAATATTTATGAGCTGGCCATGTTCCAACGCAATTTCGGCAATGCTCGCAAACTGTCGCTAGGAAGATTAAATTCGTGCTTATATAAATTGATAAGTATTAAATAATTAGTGCAAGATTGACAATTAAACCTGTGGATCATTGGTCATCGCGGAACCGACGAGTAGTTCCATGTTGTGGCAAACATAGTATCCACAGAGGTTGCAGGGCGGCTGCTGCTGGTGGCACTGCAAAAATAGAATTGGTTAGTTCGAGAGGCATTACTACGAAGTGTTATATAGGATTAATGTGTACTAGCTAGCGAGTACCAGGAATTTTAGATCGTGTCACAGCTTCCTTCCCTTGGATTTCCCTCCTTTAAAAAAGAACACGGTGAACGACCTACGTGATTCCAAGAAGTTAGCCTTAGCCATTGCAAAGGAAGGAAAGACTACAATAGAGTTTCTATGGAGGAAATGTGTTTACCTGTCGATTAAATGCCGGACAACTGTGAAGTCGTGTTTGGCCCTCTGTACGGAATCTAGGTATATTACCATATTCCGTTTTGGTATAATTACAATTAGAATCAAGTGGTACTTACACAGGTATGTCACCATGGTCATTAAACCTAAGTTCGTGTTGCTTATAAAGTACAAATCAACAAGTATAGCCACTAGTGCAACACTTACTCCTGGTTGTAGGGCAAAAGTATAAATTCCTTGTTGTGGTGAGCCAGCAATGACTCTGTCATGTAATCCTCGACGAATTGTGCATTCTTCATGATGGTTTGCTGGGAGACCACGTGTGGGTCGAGGAAACCTACCGGTGAATTCCTTAATTCGGCTTCAGAAAACATGTATATATATATATATATATATATATACACACACACACACACAAAAGCAAGGAGTTACATATAACATTTACCGGTATTACACGAACATTAACCGTGATTGTACACACTTACAGTGTCCAGCATCGCATGAGTGAGACGTCCGGGGAGTCAAGGTTGAAGAGACAGAATAAGTCCTTGAAGGTCACCGTGAAGACACAGTCTTGAGCCTCGTGGTTAAAATGATCCTTCTTGAACTTGACGGTGACATCCGAGTGTCGTTGTTCATCCGTCTCGTTGGCCTGTTCCATGTACCATATATGCAATCTCATGCAAGCCAATCTTAGGGTAGGGTTGTCTAACCTCTCGACCAATGGCTCGCCTAGCACCAATTTTTGGGCCAACAGCAAGAAGGGGATATCAGAACAGGAGTCGACCGTCTTCCATTTGCCCTTGATGTCTCGCTTTGTAGAGGTCGACTTCACAAGAGTCGACCGAGCATGAGATGTAGATGCATATGATGCACCTGCCCTTGCCGCCGTGGCAGTAGCTCTTGCGCAAATACTCCCATGCACTTGACACCTGACAAGGATCTAATAATCCTCATTTTATCTTTTATCTGTAATTCTTATTATAAGTAAATATGATGTCATGTGGTCCCTGGGTATACCCCTTAAATTTACAAGGGAGAAGCCTACTAGGTGGTCGTAAGTTCTTCTATGACCACCCCCATAGTTGTAAGTCTTGCTACGACTACCTTATGGTCGTAAGTTCTTCTACGATCACTACCCAGTCGTAAGTTATCCTATGACTACCCCATAGTCGTAAGTCTTGCTATGACTTCCTTATGGTCGTAAGTTCTTCTACGACCAGGTCAGCTATGGCCACCTTATGATCAATAAAACCTACAGGCGAGTGGGTCCAATTGATTAAGGAATCCAAATAAATAACATACGCCGTTATTATGCTAAATAATAACACGCAGCATTCATTATCTCTCGATAAGTAATCGCCAAAGCGGCGTGAAGGAGTTACCATCCCGATGATTACTACAAACGCGGCGCTCACATCGATTTGATGAGGCGCTCTTCAAATAGGGAAAACGGCTATTCCTTCACGACTATATAAAGGCAACGGTCAGAGAGGAAAAGGGGACAGATCAATCAAGGCGTACACACACGCTATCGAGGGCTATCAGGAAGACAAGTGCTATCATCTATAATAGTCTTAGTTTTTCTTCTGATTGTTCAGAATACACTCAATACCATACACACACAGGAGTAGGGTTGTTATTCTCTCCGGAGAAGGCCTGAACCTGTATAAAAATACCCATGTCAATCTCTCTGCGTGATTCCATTCTAGGAGACCCCCCGAATCAAACAATCTTTATGTAAGATCGGTTCTAAAACACCGATAACACCGTTGCAGGACATTCCTGTGAAGTTGACACCGGAGCAGGTAGCTCCAGGCAGATGTCTCTGTTGGGCCACTGGATGAATGTTCCAATGGCTTGCTCTAGAGTCATGACCTCGTTGTTTGGGGGAATATGCAGCGGGACGGCCGCGAAATTGGCATAAACACCGTCCACATTCACTTTTGCAAAATCCGGCGTTGTATTTACACCGTGCACCAAAGCCCCGACACCAGATGGATACACCTAGCCCCAAGTAGCATCTAGGGCAATAGAGGCATATCTCACTTGGAGCTTGCACTTCGTAGCCACCTACATAACGATACAGAATTAGCTACTCCAACAGGCCTATCAATGGATCGAGCATTCCAGAGATAATAATTATTACCTGGATGTCATCAATAGGAAATCTGTCGTTGCCTATTGAGGTAGGGTTAGGGTTGGATGTGCAGCTACTCGGAAGTTTGGGGGTGGCTAGCACAGTAGGGGCAGGGGCTTGCAATTGATTTGGGACTTGCAACTGAACTTCCCTAAGCCTTTCCTCAAAGCTCTCTATCTGCCGTTGCGTCTGAGCTCTAACGCGATCATCGATCTCTATCTGCCGTTGCGTCTGAGCTCTAACGCGATCATCGATCTCATCTCTGAGGGATTCAGTGATCTCATCTTTGAGGGATTCACGAATCTCCTCTTGTAGCTTTGCATCGCGCTTGGCTTTGGCTCTCTTCCTACTCCGGTACGATTCGGAGTCCTTTTGGAATCTATCTTTCCATGCAACATAAAGACCAACTCCTCTCATGCGACCTAGGTGCTCATTGTTTCCCAGGGCCGCGGAGAGTATATCTCTCTCCTTGTCAGCTTGAATGAGCCTTGGGAAGATTGTGCACTCAGTGTTACTTGCAATAGCCTGACATGTTATTTCATTTCCTGTGAAGTTATGGAGTAATTACAAACTAAATAGTTCGATATCTTACCAAGCGCCGGGACACTTCCTCGTCTACGGGGTTTGGAAAGGAGATTTCCCCCGTAGACAGGGTAGATAACCTCGCCATTAACTAGCTTTGGGCGCGCTTATCAGTGATCTCGACAAATGACGGGGAGGCATTCAAACGGTATGCCTACTGGTCCTAATCCCTCTATTGCGGGAGTTTACCCGCATACCCAGCGGTGCCGAGTCTGTGGGGGTACTTGTTTTTTTCCTGGAGGGCCCTGTGCGCCGCACTTTCACTCTTAAAATCATCTGTCATCTTCTTCGCCACAAAGTTTTCTCAGCACTCTTCCAAGAATGGATACTTATGGAAGGGCCTCAGATCCTTCTCTACGTAGTTCTTGACAAGTGTGCTCTTGAAGTTCTTCAATGCTTTGCACGCCTGTAGCAACGCGTCTCGTCGCACGGAGTTCTGGTGTTGTTCTGGGATCTTGAACGATCTGAAAATATCCGTCAGCGGCTTATCTTTCTGAGCTTTGGTCAACTCCTTCCACGAATCGTAGGTGATGATGTTGACTCGTTCACGTGCAACTATTCCGATCGTTCTCCGGAATGCGGACGCTGCTCGGCGAGGATTGATAGGGGTCCCAAACGCATCGACCTCTGTGATGGTAAATCGGCCCCCGGGCCTTTTTGATATTCCTCTTAGTCTACCGCGCTTGGATATTCTAGAGGACGGTGCATCAGACACATTTGGCGACGATGACGAAGAATGAGCGGAAGACATCTTCACAAGAAATAGAAGTTCTGACATGTATGAACATATTATCGTAAGATTCGATCTCTATGTGTATTTGTATACACACCAATTAATAATAATTGGGATATGTACAAAAAGAAATTAGGACCAATACAATGACGTAATTAACATATAAACATGTAAATCCTCCAAGTCATTTAAAAGGAATAATATGCTCAACACAAACATCATGTGAATAAATGAAATCTTCATAAAGATTAGATTTAACATTTTGATATTGCTCTCAGATGTAGAGTAAGCACTCCAATTAGAGCTCAAGTTCAAACCCGATTATCAAAACAATTTCAGTACAAGACTATTATCATCACAGAGCATTCATCTGAAGCCCACCACACCACATTGTAATATATTCCAATAGCAGTATCAATATAAATACCATATGAATCACTGACTAGAACAAATACAAATTCCTAAAACAAGTACAACACCTCATACTACTCACTATTTGAACCAGATACTAGCGCAATTATCATGAGTCAATGAGGACCATGACCGCATGACAGATTATCGATAGAAAGAGTGAGGGAAAGGGGCGTCGGGGTTGGCAACTCGGCATTGGTTACCTTTGGGCCGAGGAGAAGGACGAGCAGGAGCAAAGACCGAGCAAAGCAGATTTGGCCGAAGGAGAGGCGCACCGGGCTCGAGGGAGGAGGCACGCTGGGCTCGAGGAGGAGGCGGTGTCGAGGCCGCCGGCGACTGGCTCGGGGGAGGAGTTGAGAAACTTAATCATTTGAGTAGGGAGCATGGGCAAACCCTAGAGTCCGAATATAAATAGAAATGGATATCACAGACGGTTCCCAGTAATAACCGTCTATGATAAATAATATCACAGACGGTTCAATAAATAACCGTCTGTGATATATGGTCCTCTCTCGGGTTGCACCAGGAGAGATCTCCTAGGACCTCTCAGGAGGTCCGATAGGACCACTTGGAGGTCTAGGAGGTCCTCCAATACCACCCGAGGAGGTCTCCAGGGCCTCTCGGGGTGCCTCCAGGACCACCTAGGAGGACTTTGAAAGTTCACCCGGAGGTCCTCCAAGGCCACCTAATGGTCCCATCCTTTGTGCTCACTGAGCTAGTCCCATGATCAGTCCTGCTAGCTCGCACAGACATACATTGGTGTGATCAAACCCATACAACAAGCTAAAGAAGAAGCAATATACGACTTATCATATATTAACAAAGACCTTTCGCTCAAGCTTCTTACAGAGGTTTGCCACAAGGGCTTACAACAAAAGAACTCTTTTGCAACAGAAATAAAAACACAAACGCACAGAGCCAACCGATCAGCCCACAGGCTATCGAGTGAAGGACGACCCCTAGAACGCAAGGTCTTCAAAGACCTCCTCTTCATGGAGCTTTGAGCTCCCTGGAACTTCCTTTTCTGCTGATCAAACAGAGGGCATAAGTCATGAGTACTTTGAATGTACTCAGCAAGCCGTGGGGAAATGCATGTAATTATTATTCATGCAAGGCTTGCCAAAAGCGAACTGTAGGGTTAGTTGCAGAAAGCAATATTGACAGTAAATAGCATAATTAGATTTCAAAGCTCAAGTTAAAAGAATAACACATAAATACTTTTGTTTACAAAGGAGGTTGTGAGCACCAACTCACTCCCAAGACCACTCCTTAAAATGTACTCTCGTTGCACCAACAACCAGATCACTCCTACCACTGTGTCGCACTAACCACTGTGACGCCCGAGGCACCAACCCCAAACATTCTAGAGTTTCCAAGACCTCCCCGGGGCACCAACCCTGGAGCACCAGGACCACTCTAGAGCTCCCAAGACAAGGTTTTTGAAAAGCTATCCTTTGCACCACTTTTCCAAGAATTGTCCATAACCAAGGACTCTGGCTATTCGAATAGATTTTACGCTTTGCAGATGTGTACAACTTTGCCCATAATTCATGACCTCTCTAGCGGGCCGAGTTCCCGTCGGAACCCTTACTCACTTTCGAAGGTGAGCAGTTTAGAGAGCGTGACAAGGCCTTTACAAAGCTTTGAACTGGCTTGGAGCTGCCCGCTAAGGTTTCGCCATCAACAGCCCTCTCTTACGCCAAGTGTGAATCAGCACACACTTCCACCACAACAGAACCAAGCCAGCTTATTGCTAATTATTCGGCCCAAGCCACCCCCATAAAATGGCCTTGTGGTTGCACGGAATACCCGTATCAACAGACACAAAGTTAAGTCCTTATGTGCTGCTTAGGTGAGACAACCTCATCCCAGTGTGCGATAGCACCCCCTTTACTGCATGATCACTCGCCCGAGAATAAAACAGTTTTGGGTTCATCCCAGCCAAAGGACCACCAAGTCCTGGCACAACAAGTTTTATAACAGTGGTATCGCACCACAAATGACACAACTGTGACCTTACACCACAGTTGCACATCAGTGGCATCTCACCACAAATTCCATAGTTCAATTAGTCAAGATTATTAACAAGGTTCATGATTCCCAAGACCAGCGTTTCTAAAGCAAGGCTAAGCATAAATACGGTCTCATGTTGGCAATATCAAACAATACCAACTAAAATTACCCAGTCTAAGGTGTCCAAGGGGATCATCTCAACATGTCGAGTACAATTATCCAAGGAGACATAATGTCAAATAGGAATATAGCTATTGCCCAAACCATTTTTTATAGAAACTAGCCATGCAAGTTATATTAAAACAAGATACTTTTGCAAGATAGGTTCGAACGACTGGTAGCTGAGAAAGTCATATTGCTACGATTTCCTGAATGATGTTGGCGAGCTGCTTCCAGTCTTGCCATCGTGCTCCGAAGCCTTTGTGCGATCTCTTCGATGAAGAGGTCGTAGCCTGGCGCTTAGGCAAGCTCTCGAGTCGGGTTCTCAAGCAGGTCATTGATATGCTGGAGTTCTTGAGCTTCCTCTGACTGATACTGGATGCGTCCAGGCAGATTTCTCTAGGCTGTGATTTTCTTCCGTCGAATTGCTTCAAGATCTTCCACATTAGATCCTTGAAACTGCCTCAATGGAGTGTGAGTATGTCGAGGATTTCCCTCACGCTCATCAAAGTGTTGGTTCTGTCCATCACCGGTGGTGCCCTTGCCATTGTTACGAGGGGGCGTAGTGCGTGATCTTCGGGGAGTGTCCTTAGTTCCGTCTCTAGAAGGGTGACCTTGATCCAAGGGAAGGACGAAAACCTCCCGATGATGATTCTCACTTGCGCTCGTGGCCTCCCCGCTTGAGGAGTAGTCGAGAGACACCATCTGGCGACTTGGAGTAATTCCCTCCAGGAAGGGGAACTCTGGGTTATAACCGTCTCTGTCCGTAGGTGTGATCTGCGGAGAGATGGTCGAATTTGCAGGAAAAGCATGCCTGATCCCATTCTCTGTGGGGTTAACCGGAGAGAGAGGACCACCAGATGCTGGTGAAGCCCTGGAATTGTGGCTTCCAGAACTTGTCTTGCCAAGTCGATCGCTTTAGGGGACTCTTGACACTCGTGAGAAAAAACTCGTCGTGTTGTGAGTCTGCCTAGGTGTAGTCCTGATTATGGTCGGATTGACCCTTGTCCTTTGATAGGGTTGGAAAAATAGCTCGAGGCTCGTGGCTCGACTCGGGCTCATCACGGCTCGGCTCGGCTCGTGCATTTTCGAGCCGAGCCGAGCTGTCTGTCCAGCTCGCTGAGAAAACGAGCCGAGCTCGAGCCACCATGAGTCAAGATTTGGCTCGCCCACCTGTGCCAAGGCGCACGCTCGCTGATTCATTTAACCCGGCCGCCCCGATCCCTCTCTCCCCAACCCCAATCCCCGATCATTCCTCCCCATCCCCTTTCTCGCCTCCCCGCTCCATTCTCCTCGGCCCCCCCATCATGGCAGGGTCCGCCTCCTGGGACCGCTGCTGCCGGCGACCTCCACCAACACGGACCAAAGATTCCACCGCTGGTCCTCCTCCGCCTTGCCAAGACCTCCACGCCGCCACACGGCTGGCCACACCTCAAGCTCGCCTCCGCCTCCCACGCCCCCCTCCCTCCATCTCCTCGCCTCCCACGACCTCGACGACCTCCCACCTCTCCACTCTCCGCGCCCGCCTCCCTGCCGCTGCTGCCGCAGTACCCCTGTCTCGCCGACCACCGAGGTGTGCCTGGCAAAGCTGACCTGACCTGGCCGACCAGCGTGGGTGGAGTCCGCGAGGGAGGCGACGCGTGCAGGTGGTGGAGCCGTGGAGGTGGAGGCGGAGCTGATAGCCCTGGCTCAAGGGTCCCTTCAGCAGATCCGCCCCGCCGCCTCCCTTTCCCTGGGTCCCGGCCGTCCTCGACGAGCTCCACCCGCCATCTCCCGCAGGCAGATCCGCCCGCCGCCTTCCTTCTAAGCTCCCCACCCGCCGCTTGTTTGCTTTTTTCTTGATCTGTGATTGTATTAGTTGATCTGTGATTCTGTGAAATTGTGAATGGATGAATGGATCTGTGAATGGATGAATTCTTGATGTAATGAACTGATTTTGTTGATTGAACTGCGCGCAGCGGCGTCACGCTCGCTTCTGCGGCTGCTCGCAGACTGCTCGCGGCGAGCCGGCCGAGCCGCATTTCGAGCCGAGCTAAGTCAAGACTTTGGCTCAAGGCCAAACGAGCCGAGCCGAGCTCGCGACAAGAACGAGCTGGGCGAGCCCGGCCAACTCCCTGCTTATCGCCTCTATCCTTTGAGGAAATCGATTCTCTCGTTGGACGATCGTCGGGGGATAAGGATCCTCCTCAACTCCATCGGTGGCATGGTCTCCTCGACCGCAGAAAAATCTCCGAGGCAAGAATGCCATCGATGAGATGATACTGCTCAGAAGTCGAAACCAAAGATCCATGTCGACGCTCACAGACCGCCAAGTCGAACTAGTTCTCCTCGTTATATTCTCCTGCCATGAGTGCATGAGGATTGGAAAAAGGGAGTATGTTGACAAGATATTACCAGAAGTTCCCCACGGGAAAGATTCAACGGCTTGTTTTAGAACCGATTTTACGTAAAGATTGTTTGATTCGGGGGGTCTCCAAGAATGAAATCACACAGAGAGATTGACACGGGGATTTTTATACAGGTTTAGGCCTTCTCCGGAGAGAATAACAACCCTACTCCTGTGTGTGTATGGTAATCGAGTGTATTTTCTACAATCAGAGAAAGACTAAGACTATTACAGATGATAGTGCCTATCTTCCCGATTGTCTTCGCCTCGCCTCCCATCTTCTCGACACACCTTTATATAGTCAAGGAAGGAGTGGCCGCTTTCTCCGTGAAGTGGCGCCATCATTCCTCGTAATCATGATGTTTGTCAGTAATCACCGGGCATTAACTCCTCCACGCTGTTCGGCGCTACTTGTTAGAGATAATGGAGTATTACGTGTTGTTATTCGTGATAATAACAAACAGATATTGATCGCTGAATTCTAATCAATTAGACCCACTCGCCTCAGAGGCTCATGGATCATAGGGTGGTCAGAGTCGACCGGGTCGAGAAGAGCTATTTACTCATGGGGTAGTCGAGAATAACTTATTTACTAGATAGTGATCGTAGAAGAACTTACGACCATAAGGTAGTCGAGCAAGATTCTACGACTATGGGGGTGGTCAGAAGAACTTACGACCACCGGGTTGGCTTTCCCTTGTAAATATAAGGGTATACTGTGGACCACATGACGTCATATTTACCTATAATAAGAATTATAGATAAATGATAAAATGAGGATTATTAGATCCTCGTCAGGTGGTCTTTGCAGAAAGACCACGGGGAGGTCCGGAGGACAAGGGGGTCCTGCGGGGGAGGGAGGTCCCAAAAAGGGCAAGGTGGTCTAACGGTGGAGATTAAAAGGAGGGGGAGGTCCAACGAAGGAGATCTAAAAGAGGAGGAGGTTTGGAGGACAGGGAGGTCTTGCGAAGAAGGTTTTGAAGAGGAAGGAGAAGGTCCTAAGGACGAGGAAGTCCAAAGGAGGAGGTCCAAAGGAAGAGGTTCAACAGGGAGGATCCAAGGGAGGAGGTCCAGGGGACGAGGAGGTCCTGAACAAAGGGAAGGTCGTGACCAAGGGGTGGTCGTAACCAACATGGAGGTCTAAACCCAGAGGGGAGGTCTAAACCACAAAGCAGGTCTAAACCAACAAAGAAGGTCTAAACCCAAAGGGAAAATCTAGACCAACAGAGGGGTCTATACTCAAAGGAGAGGTCTAGACTCAAAGGAGAGGTCTAAACTCAAAGAGGAGGTCTAGACCTACAGAGAGTTCTAAACATAAAGAGGAAGTCTAGACCAACAGAGAGGTCTACACACAAAGAGGAGGTCTAGACCAACAGAGAGGTCTAAACACAAAGAGGAGGTCTAGACCAACAGAGAGGTCTAAACACAAAAGGGAGGTCTAGACCAACAAGTAGACCTGAACCTCACAGAAGGTCTAAACCGAAAAAGGAGATCCAAACCTTAGAGGATGTCTAAATCACAAAGGAGATCTAAACCTCAAGGGAACATGGGGTGAGCTGAGAAAGGGGAGAAGCAACACCAGAGCCCAAACAACTCCAAGTAAAACCAAACTCGGGGCAACTGGCAAAGAACAAAAATGAATAGCAAAGAACAGGCTCTCAAAAAAGGGGCTTGACTCGTTGTGGGGAGGTCCAACGGTTCGGGAGGAGATCCCACGAAAAGGGCGGTCTTTGCAAAAAGACCAACAAAGACCAGGAGGGTGGTCTTTGCAAAAAGACCAAGGGGAGGTCATGATCGACAGATGGTCATGGCCGAGGAGGTAGCCTTTACAAAAAGACCGATCGTGGCCAACAGGGTGGCCTTGACCCAATGGGAGGTCATGACCAAAGGGAGGTCATGACCCAAGAGGGTGGTCTTTGCAAAAGATCAGGAGAGGTGGTCTCTACAAAAAGATCAGGAGAGGTGGTCTCTACAAAAAGACCAGAGGTCTCGACCACAAGTGTAGTCTCGACCCGCAAAGGTGGTCTTTGCAAAAAGACCACGGAGAGGTCCTGAGGACAAGGTCCTATGGATAAGGGGAAGAGGTCAAAGGCGCGGCGAAGCAGGACTGTCTGATTTGAATCGGGCGGTCCAAAAGGGAGAGGAACGTTCGGACCATCCGAACACTACAATCTCACTTGGGCCGTCCAATATGGATCGGATGATCCACAACGCATGGGGATGTTCGGACCAGCCAAACCTTCCATCTCAATCGGGCCATCCAATATGGATCGAATGGCCCTCAAGAGGGGAGGGTGCGGCGCTGGAGCGAACCGTGCAAAAAGGGAACAAGAGGAGGTGTGGACTCGAGAGGAGGTCCACACGAAATAGAGGAGATCCAAAAGAGGGAGACCCAAGGGAGGTCTTGATGGAGGAGATTCAAAAGAAAAGGATCCAACAGAGGAGATCCAAGGAAGAGGTCTGGAGGTCCGAAGGAGGTCTTGATGGTCAGATCAATTCAAAGGGGAGGTCCTGACGGTCAGATCAACTCAAGAGGAGGTTCTGACGGTCAGTTCTAACGGTCAGTCCTGACGGTCAGATCAACTCAAAGGGGGGTCCTGACGGTCAGATCAACTCAAGGGGAGGTCCTGACGGTCAAGATGAACCTGAAGAGATCCAAAGGAGGATCTCAATCCCAAACTTGAATTCAGAAAATCAAGAATGTTTAAAACACAAACCCGAGCTTGGAATACCTCGGGGGTGGTCGTGACCCAAGGGGAGGTCAGAACCGAGGAGAGGTCTGGACTGAGGGAGAGGTCCAAACACAAGGGAGGTCTGAACAACAAAAGATGTCCAAACTAAAGGAAGGTCTGGACATATGGGCATGTCCAGATAGAAGGAAGGTCTGGACATAAGGGGCATGTCCAAATCAAAGAAAGGTCTGAAGGAGGAAAGCTAGGCCAAAGGTCACACAGGGCAACCAGAGAAAAGGGACTAAAAGCCAAACAACACCAACAACTCAAGATAGACCAAAAGGATCAATTGAAGTTTGATTAATTCAAGTTTAATCTCTAACTTTCCAAAATCTTCAAGTTAACCTTGAGCAATCGACAAAACCAAATGGTTATTTTTATTTTGAAAACTTTTCAAAACTCTGAACAAACAGGGAGGTTCGACAGGACCACCTGGAGGTCTGGGAGGTCTCTCCTGGTGCAACCCGAGAGAGGTCCTTACAGTCTGCGATATATGGTGTATCACAGACGGTTATTGATTGGAACCGTGTGTGATACCTAAGCACAGACGATTATTGATTGGTTAATCTAGTTCTGTTTATTGGCTAGCCTCAGGAAATGCTAGCCATGCCCTCTGAAACAAGCAAAAAACACAACAAGTACATGTATATACATCCAATTCACATTCATTTCAGAAACAAGTGCATCCATTTCACAGTACAAATCGATTAACTCAAATGAACTAAAATTAACTATTCAGAACGTACACATATACACACATTGTTCAATCTTTAAAAATTAGCCCTTCATGATGATCGACCCATATGTAGCTAGTTTCGTCATGTTGTTCTTTCTTGACCCTTATGTAGTTTCCGAAAGGAGGCAACTCATCAAATTGATTGTATTCTTCCTGGTTCACTACATTCTCAACTCCGACAATCCTCCTTTTTCCTGAAGAACTACGTGGCGCTTCTTATTTTCCTAGTCACTTACATAGAAGACTTGAACAACTTGGTTAGCGAGTACGAATGGTTCATCTTTGTATCCGACACATTCGAGGTCCACGGTAGTGATGCCGTACTTGTCGACCTTCACCTGTGGGAGATGGACCCAACGGCACTGAAATAGGGGAATCTTAAAAAGCACGTAGTCGAGCTCACATATCTCCTCTATGATCCCATAGTAGGAGCTCCTCAGCCCATCGGTACTGAATTGTAACATCCCAATTTTTTCAGAGCTTTAAAAATCATTTGAATAGTTGGTAGGAGAGAGAGTCCACCATTTGGATTTATTTGAATTTAAATTAAAAGCTTAATATTGGACCTTTAGTAACAAAACAATTTAATATGAATAATTCCAACATGAACATTAGTCAAAACTATTTTATTTGGATTCTATGAGCTTGATATATTTTCTAGAATTTTCTCGAATTTTTCCAAGGTCTTTTGCTATTTTCCATTGCTTATTTGAATTTCTCGTATTTTATTAAAAAGGAAAAGCTATTTAAATCTCCAATGGAATTCGGCCAATTCCTTCGCCCATCCTCGCTCATCTCATTTCAAACCTCCTCCACCGTTGATCAACGCCGAGCGTTAGATCTCCACCATGCTGCTGAGCCTCGCTTCTCTCTCGACGTAGGACCCCACCACCTTCGCCTCGCTGCGTTTTTCTCCGGCGGACGCCACAAGAATCGCTTATTAGCGGTCAACGCCGAAGCTTCACGCTGGCTGGCGCCTAACCTCCCTGCTCTCCGCATGAAAGACGACTTCCACGACCACGCCGCCACCCCTCAAGAACCTCCTCATCCTCGCAATGCCGGCGCCACGTTTCAAGAATCGCCGCCGCCACGACCTCCACGCAGCCGCCGCCGAGCTCCCGCCCCTATAAAGGCACCCCGGATCGCACCGCCTCCTTTTCCCAAACCCCAACCCACACCTCCTCCCGAGCCCCCACAAGCATTTGAGTTTTAGAGCCTCGCCCACGGTGGAATTTTTCGATCATGCGCCGCCAGAGCCGCCAAGGCTGCCGGGAGCACGCCACCGAAGTTCGCCATCGCCTCTACCTCCCGACCTCGCTGCCGCTTAGGCCTCACCGGAGCGCCGTCTGACAAAACCCGAGCCGCCGCCCGACCCGCCGCCGCCACCACCGCCCACTCAACCACCCGGAGGTACTCTTCGTGTTCGTGAAGAATAGCGTAGCTACACACAGATTACCATTTTCGCCGGCGAAGCTGTCACGACTTGTTCTCGTGCGCGCTTCGCCGCCCACGCTGGCCCGGCCCGCCCCAGGCTTGCGTGGTCCGCCTGTGGTGCCGCCACAGCCAGGCAGGCGCCACGTGAGTGCCCACGTGGTCGCCCAGCCGCCAGATTCAGGGTTCTCGCTGGGACTTGGTCCACTGCGGAGCGGGTCACCGACATGTGGGTCCCACATGTCAGCTAATTCTTTAATTTTTAAATTTCCGAAATCCTTCACGACGCCACCTTATGCAATAATTAGAATTTCCTTTAGAAAACAATTCGGGAAAATTGTTAAATAATGATTTAGGTTTAAATTTGTAAAATTCATAACTTTTGCATCCAAACTCCAAATTGGGTGTTTCAAATTTCTAAATTCATATAAAATTAAGATCTAGCTCATCAAACCAAAATTTTTTAAATTTGATTTTGTTTAAATTTAGAAATTCATTTAAATTTCCAGAGTTAAGTTAAAACTTGTAAAATTCATATCTTTTGAATCCTAACTCCAAATCCATCCATTCAAATTCCTAAATTTGTCTAAAATCCAGATCTATCTATTGGAGCTTTTTATTTATTTTATTGGAGTTATTTGCTTCTGGTTTTATTTAGTTTGTTTGTTTGTGTCGCCATGAGTAGACTTCGACGCCGAAGAGTTGAAGAAGAAGGACCTTTCCAAGACCAAGATCAATTCCTAGATCCTTTTCAAGGCAAGCTATGCCCTTGACCATCTTGCTTCCCAGCTTTTATAAAAGTATCTTGATTCAAATTATCGATCTTAATTCAAGTATTTATTTAAATGTTTTGGGTGTAGTAGTTAATTCCAAATTGTTATGTCTTCCTTGTGTAATTGTTATGCCATGATCCTTTGTCACCCTAGTTGATATTTAGTTGGTAATTATTGTAGCACCAACGCGGGTTGGTTAGTACGAGTAGATTGCTTAGCCATGCCACTAATCTTTTGTCATGTAGATTGCTATATAAATTTGACTAAGTGAATATGCAACTATGTGATAAAAACTGTGTGTACTATGTGTCTTTGTGACATGTGTTGCACTTAAAACCAATGGGGTGGTAAAAAGGATTGAACCGAGGCAAGTGGTGGAAACTGTGAAAGGGTGGACTGTGAACTGTGTGGACTATGTGAATATTAATCAGGTGTCTGTGTGATGGCATGTGGAAGTCTTGCCTTGGTCAATTAAGGACCTCACCATGTGCTCTAAAGAATCGAAGCTTCAGATTTACCACATGTCTGCTTTTGAGACGGCCTAGCATAGTAAGATAAGGTATCTCAAATGCTTTGTTATGATTAGTGTTAGCTACACTAATTGTATCTTGTGGGTAAAGTGTACAAACCTCTCGCAGAGTGTAACTTAATCTATTCAATAATAGGCCCTCATGGTCATGGACAATGCTCTAGATTTGACACTAGGTAGATTTTCATAAACTCAAGGGAAGGGAGCTATGTGAATAAATCATTTAGCTATGTGAATAACCCGTTAGACTGGTGTGTCTTTGTGAAATAACTTGTTAAAATGATTATTGTCTATTTGTTTTACCTGCCTTTAATCTATTAAATTGTATTCAATTGCAAAAGTTGCATTTATGCAAAAGAGCCACGTAAAGCCTTTTCTTGTAATAAGCCCGCATGTAAATATTGCATCTCTCGTGGTGTGGCTTATGAGTACGGGTGTACTCACGCTTGTTTTGACGAATCAAGCAGAGGAGGAGTCTTCACCAAAGATACGAGGACGAAGTTCATCAAGGTGCCCGATCGTGAGGTCTTGATCCCACGGCTGTTCGTGGCGAATCGATGGGTGCCACTACCGCTTATGTTCCATTGCTTATTTCCTATGTTAGTTCTCGTGGGCTCAATATTTGTAAACTCGACCTTAAGGTCAAAACCATTATTTGATTATCAAAGTTAACTGCTTATGTTATTATTCGCCAGTATGGAGCGATTGCCATCTTTGTTGACACCGTGTGCACTAGCATGATCCCGGCTAGTGCGTTAAACACGAGGGTCCCGAACCGTAGTTTTGGGTCCCGATAAAAGTGGTATCGAGCCATATTGATCAGAGGTCTAGACCTTAGTTAGATTGGCCGCTCGAGTGTCCAAATTATTTTTAAGAGAAAATTAACTTACAAGACTAAATGAATTGCTTAACTCCTCTTATATCTCTCTTGACTCATCTATTGCTACAATTTCTTTCCTCTCCCCGCTGCTTTTAACGTGGTTCTACCTCTTGTCCTGCTCTTGGACAGATGCCTTACCTTCGCACCTTTGGAGATTGCAACGAGGACTTGCCGCAGAGTCAGGAAGTTGTCGCAGACACTTGAGGCTTCGATCGCCCGATGTACCGAGGCAAGGAGTACATGGTCAATGGACGGATCGTAGGTATAGTCTCCGCACCGACGGTTCACGCCAGAGGAACACTAGAGGTAGCCACCTTTGGACATCTCACCAGAGGATCACCTTCACACAAGGAATCCAGAGTCATCACGCTTGGCCATACTCCGAAGTTCCGCCACATCTACGCGAAGAATCGCAGAACACCGCCTTCCGCTACCATCCCGTAGCCGCTTCAGGGAGCTATCCGCGCACTTTCCGCTTACAAACGGGAGGGCAATGCCACAAGGGTACATCTCGCACGATTCACCGCCAGAGGAGTCGCCTGGAGATGGCCGCCACCGAGCCGAGGTGCGCCTATCGTGCCCGGAAGAAGCCAAGAAAGGATCGCCAGATTAGAGCACGCCTCTATGGTCAAGATGAGCTAGAGGACGATCAAGAGGAAGATCCAAGAACCGTAAGAAGTCAAGAAGACCCAGAGGAGATTCCAGAGGATCCAAATGAGCTCAAGACACCAGAGGAGCTACCAGACTGCACTCCAAAGACACTGCCTCCGCCGCACCAGCTCTGGCATCGTAACTGGGCCATGAGGATGCCACCACTCGTGAGTCTACACTCAGTGTGAGCGCAGCCGTGGTCAGCGGGCTTTCGAGGAGTAGCTAGTTTAAGTTCCTGCCTAGTCGCTTAGCCAGCTTCTTTTCATAGTCGCCTTTAGGCGTAGCTTGTGTGCTTAGGTTCGCTTTTATTTTCCTTGCAGTAAGTGTGAGCCGCAAAGCCCTTAGGCATTTGTTGCGCCCATGCTATTAAGCTATTAATGAAGATTATTTTATTCAAGTTTCTTGAGATGTGTTTGTTGGGATTAATCTACTTTCCCTGCCTAGTTCTTAACTCATCTTGTGCTCTCTACCTTATCTCGACCCATGGAACCTCACCAGATGGTTCAGATCGCCATACCGCCGCAAGTGGATCCGAGCTCAAGGATCAAGAGTAACGAGCAAACCCTCACGGAGCAAAGACCACCCCAAGCACCTCCTATTGACTTGCGTAACTTCTGAGCTTTCATGGCAAAGACAAACTCGATGATGTATACGATGATGAACCGATGCGCACTATGAACAACAACAACAACAACAACAATCGCCGTGGAGGAGCCCCACCACTCATCGTCATCGTGGACCATCCAAGTTGGTCAATTCATGAGGACCCGCCCGCCAACTTTCTCTCGACATGTCACGCCAAGAGAGGTCGATGATTGGCTTCAGGTGATTGAGAGGAAGTCCGATCACCCAATGCAACGATCATGAGAAGGTTTTGTATGCCACCCATCGATGGAGGGCGAGTCGCTGAGTGGTGGAGAACTTCACAGGCACATGGAGCACCGCAGAATATCACTTGGGAAGAATTCTCCGCAGTTTTTCGCCAAGATTACGCACTCAAGGCATCATGGATTTGAAGAAGGATGAGTTCCGCGCTCAAGCTAAGGGGTATGTCGCTGATCGACTACCAATAAGTTTTCCCAACTAGCTCGCTATGCTCCAGAGGATGTCGCTCGGCTGTGTCTCGCCAGAGTCGCTTGAAGGGATCAACTGTGGTCGCAAGTCACCGCTTGCCCACACCTTCCTGCATTTCCGTGAGTTGGTTAACAAGGCATTGGTTATGGAAGACAAACGCAAGGAACTGGAGGACCACCGCAAGCGAGGATGATTCAAAGAAGGAAGCCATCACCACAACAACAGAGGGCAAGAGGGTGCCACAGCTAGCTTAATCGCTTCCACCACAGAGTACTTTCAGACACCTGCACCGCCTTTCAAAGACTCGTCCTTTTGTTCAGAATTCTCAGAACCCTACACCACCAACCCCACCCTCAGGAACAACAACCGCAGAGTGAACCAAGAGTGTGTTACAATTGCCGCCACCAGCATTTTGCTAATCTGTCCTCGAAGGAACTATCACCCCGTCCGCTTCAACCTTGGAGCAACACCGCCAAGACCCCAACGCAGAACAACCAAGGAGTTTTCAGGAACCAACAACCAGAGGAGCGCCATCGTTGTCGAGGTCGTGTTAATCACGCCACTTTGAAGGAGCCAGAAGCACCAGACGTCAGATCGGTAAGTTCCTAGTGAATTCAAGACTGCCTGCTCGCTTGATTCGAGCTTCAGATTCGCTTGTTTCGAGTTTTTGCAACCAAGAATAAATTGAAGTTATGCATCTTAAGCGCATCATAGTCCAATACCGAGCAGAGCTAAGTTCTAATGTGGGTTGTTTAGGGCTGTTACTCATAGTCGAGTTGAGTTTCTAGCTAACCTAATTATTCTAGACACCCAAACCATAGATGTCATCCTTGGCATGGATTGGTTAACCAAGCACAAAGCCGCATAGATTGTGGTCAAGAGTTGCTATAATCGAGGATACCAAAGGAAACAAAGTGGAGTTCCTAGCTACCTCAAGGCGTAATGGGCATTTGTTAGTCAATAGCTCAAGACCGCCCTGCTGGAAGATGTGCTACCGTCAAGGAGTATCCAGATGTATTCCGTAAGAGTTACTGTGGATGCCACCGATCGTGACATCGAGTTTGTCATCGATCTAGTGCCAGAACAGCCCCATCTCAAAGAGACCCTATCGGATGCCACCGATGAGTTAGTAGAGATGAAGAAACAGATAGAAGAACTTTTGGAGAAAGGTTTTGTGAGGCCTAGTTCGTCGCCTTGGGGAGCACCATTTTGTTTGTCAAGAAGAAGGATGGAAGCATGAGGATGTGCATCGACTAATGCTCTCAATGAAGTCACTATCAAGAATAAGTACCCATTGCCCCTGGATAGATGATCTGCTTGATCAAATGAAGGGAGCCGAGTGTTCTCAAGATCGACTTTACATCAAAGTTACCATCGCTGAAGATCCGCCCCAAGGATATACCTAAGACCGCTTTCAACGCGGTATGGACATTATGAGTTCCTAGTCATGTCCTTTGGTCCGACTCAACGCTTATTTCATGAACATGATGAATAAGGTATTCATGGAGTATCCGGACAAGTTTGTAGTCGATTCATTGATGACATTTTGGTTTACTCCAAATCGAAGAAGAACATGTCAACACCGAGATTAATCCTAGAGAAGCTCGTGGAGCATCGCTTGTATGCTAAGTTTAGCAAGTGTGATTTCGAAGAAGGAAGTGGACTTCTTGGTCATGTAATGACAACCGCAGGAGTAGCAGCTGACCCCAAGAAGGTAAAAGTCAGATACATTGGGAAATGTTTCAAGACCGCTACTCGATTCGCAGCTTGGGATTAGCAGATATTATCGCTGTTTCATTGAAGGATTCTCATCAATTGCTAAACCTCTTACGCAATTGTTGAAGAAAGAGAAAAGTTTACCCCGACCCCATTTGTGAGGAAAGTTTTCAAGAATTGAAGAAGGCTTGACTTCAAATTTCAAAGGTTGATTTTGCCTGATATCCGTAAGGATTTTGATATCTATTGTGATGCTTCGCCAAGGATTAGGATGTGTCCCGATGCAAGAAGGAAGAGCCGCCGCCACGCGCCAAGGCGCTTAAGACCGCATGAAGAAAATTACCCTACCCATGATCTAGAATTAGCCGTGGTACATGCTTTGAAGATTTACGCCATTACCTCATCAGTAATCGCTGTGAGGTATACATGATCATAAGAGCTTGAAATATATTTTCACCACCGACTCTAATATGAGACAGAGGAGATGGCTAGAGTTGATAAAGGATTATAATCTTGGAATCCATTACCACCGGTAAAGCCAATGTCGCTGCAGATGCTTTGAGTCAGAAGAGTCACCGCAATGCTCGAAGTGAAAGAGCCTTGTTCGTAACTACAAGAAGAATTCCGTGTCAAGCTAGAAGTAGTGTCTCAAGGATTCAGAGTAAACTTGGAAGTGCAACTACTTTGGAGAAGCAGATTCACAAGCTCAATTAAAGACTCGTAGTTCTCCGACATTAAGAAGAAGATGATGTAAGGGAAGTTCAAGGACTTCACAAGGATGACCAGACATACCGTGGATCAATGGACGATTCTGCTCCAGATATTGATGGATTGAGACAACCGATTTTGAAGGAGGCCCATGACTCAAAGTATTCGATTCACCCCGTAGTACTAAGATGTATCAGATGTTAAGAATAGGTTTTGTGGCCGAATCAAACGAGACGTCGCAGAGTTCGTCAGCTTTGTGCGACGCGGTGTCAAAAGTTAAAGCAGAGCATCGAGGCCAGCAGTGTCTGGTAACCCTTGAAGATTCCAGAATGGAAGGGAAGAAATCGAATGGATTTTATTACGGTTTACCCAAGACTCACTCGGTTACGATTCGATTTGGGTAATAGTAGATCGCTTGACTAAAGTTGCCCATTTCTTACCAACCAAAACCACGCATCAGAGATCGTTTCAGCAGAGTCAGACATGTCAAAGATTTTCAGTTTGCATGGTGTACCTAAGAAGATAGTGTCGATCGAGGATCTCGCCACCTCCGATTTTGGCGTAGTTTGCACGGCTTTAGGGACTCACCTAAATTTCAAGATCGCAGATCATCCCTGCACGGATGGACAGACCGAAGGGTTAACCAGATATTGAAGATATGTTGAGAGCTCGTGTCTAGCAAATGCTACCCGCTGGGATAAGAGTTTACCATATGCGTAATTCTCAGACAACAACAGCTTATCGCCGCTTTACAAATGTCACCGCTTGAAGCTTTGTATGGTCGTGCTTGCGTAACCCCGCTGAACCGGGTCGAAACCGCCGAACGCATACTTTTGGTCCGGATATTATTCAAGAAGCGTAAGAGCAAGTGTCCATGATCGAGAGAGGCTAAAGATAGCTCAATCGAGACAAAAGAGTTATGCCGATAATCGCCGCCGTGATCTCGCCGAGCCGTAAGATTTTGTGTATCTCCGAGTTACGCCTCGAGGTGTGAAAAGGTTCCACGCCAAAGGGAAGCTTGCCCCCAGATGTTGGTCCGCTCAAGATTTTGGATCGCCGTGGAGAAGTAGCTTATCGCTTGAGCCGCCATAGCCGCTAGCGGAGTCCATGATGTCTTTCATGTCTCTCGCTTGAAGAAGTGTCTTCGTGTGCCTAAGAACAAGCACCGTTAGAGTCAATTGAACTAAAGAAGACCTCACCTACAAAGAACAACCGGTCAAGATTTTGGATGTCGCAGAACGCCTGACCGTAAGCAAGACATTGCTTTTGCAAGGTGCAAGTGGAGCCACCACTTAAGGTGAAGCAACGTGGGAGCGTGAAGAAGAGTTGAAAGCCGAGTTCCCTCAAATTTTTCTCCAGTTTAGCCCGAATCTTGGTCGAGATTCCTTTAAGGGGGAGGTTTGTAACATCCCAATTTTTTTCAGAGCTTTAAAAATCATTTGAATAGTTGGTAGAGAGAGAGTCCACCATTTGGATTTATTTGAATTTAAATTAAAAGCTTAATATTGGACCTTTAGTAACAAAACAATTTAATATGAATAATTCCAACATGAACATTAGTCAAAACTATTTTATTTGGATTCTATGAGCTTGATATATTTTCTAGAATTTTCTCGAATTTTTCCAAGGTCTTTTGCTATTTTCCATTGCTTATTTGAATTTCTCGTATTTTATTAAAAGGAAAAGCTATTTAAATCTCCAATGAATTGGCCAATTCTTCGCCCATCCTCGCTCATCTCATTTCAAACCTCCTCCACTGCTGATCAACGCCGAGCGGTTAGATCTCCACCATGCAGCCTCGCTCTCTCTCTCTCGACGTGGACCCCACCACCTTCGCCCTCGCCAGTTTTTTCTCGGCGGCGACGCCACAAGAATCGCTTATTAGCGGTCAACGCCGAAGCCACGCTACGGGCGCCTAACCTCCCTGCTCTCCGCGAGCGCAAGACGACTTCCACGACCACGCCGCCACCTCAAGAACCCTCATCCTCATGCACGGCGGCGCCGTATCGCTCGAATCGCCGCCGCCACGACCTCCACGCAGCTGCCGCCGAGCTCCCCCGCCCTATAAAGGCACCCCGGATCGCACCGCCTCCTTTTCCCAAACCCCAACCCACACCTCCTCCCGAGCCCCAGCCCACAAGAATTTGAGTTTTAGAGCTCCTCGCACGGTGGAATTTTTCGATTGCGCGCCAGAGCAGCCTGGCTGCCGGGAGCACGCCACCGAAGTTCGCCATCGCCTCTACCTCCCGACCTCGCTGCCGCTTAGGCCTCACCGAGCGCCTGTCTGACAAAACCCGAGCCGCCGCCCGACCCGCCGCCACCACCGCCCACTCAACCACCCGAGGTACTCTTCGTGTTCGCATAGCGTTAGCTACACGGCATTATTCCATTTTCGCCGGCGAAGCCGCTGTCACGACCTTGTTCTCGCGGCGCCGCCTCGCCTCCACGCTGGGCACGCTCGGCCTGCTTATGTGTCCGCCTGTGGCGCTGTGGCCGGCCAAGGCAGCGCGCCACGTGAGTGCCCACGTGGTCGCCTGTGCCGCCAGATTCAGTGGGTTCTGGACTTGGTCCACTCGGAGCGGGTCACCGACATGTGGGTCCCACATGTCGCTTAATTCTTTAATTTTTAAATTTCCGAAATCCTCACGACGCCACCTTGCTAATAATTAGAATTTCCTTTAGAAAACAATTCGGGAAAATTGTTAAATAATGATTTAGGTTTAAATTTGTAAAATTCATAACTTTTGCATCCAAACTCCAAATTGGGTGTTTCAAATTTCTAAATTCATATAAAATTAAGATCTAGCTCATCAAACCAAAATTTTTTAAATTTGATTTTGTTTAAATTTAGAAATTCATTTAAATTTCCAGAGTTAAGTTAAAACTTGTAAAATTCATATCTTTTGAATCCTAACTCCAAATCCATCCATTCAAATTCCTAAATTTGTCTAAAATCCAGATCTATCTATTGGAGCTTTTTATTTATTTTATTGGAGTTATTTGCTTCTGGTTTTTATTTAGTTTGTTTGTTTGTGTCGCTTATGTAGTAGACTTCGACGCCGAAGAGTTGAAGAAGAAGGACCTTTCCAAGACCAAGATCAATTCCTAGATCCTTTTCAAGGCAAGCTATGCCCTTGACCATCTTGCTTCCCAGTTTTATAAAAGTATCTTGATTCAAATTATCGTGATCTTAATTCAAGTATTTATTTAAATGTTTTGGGTGTAGTAGTTAATTCCAAATTGTTATGTCTTCCTTGTGTAATTGTTATGCCATGATCCTTTGTCACCCTAGTTGATATTTAGTTGGTAATTATTGTAGCACCAACGTGGGTTGGTTAGTACGAGTAGATTGCTTAGCCATGCCACTAATCTTTTGTCATGTAGATTGCTATATAAATTTGACTAAGTGAATATGCAACTATGTGATAAAAACTGTGTGTACTATGTGTCTTTGTGACATGTGTTGCACTTAAAACCAATGGGTGGTAAAAAGGATTGAACCGAGGCAAGTGGTGGAAACAGTGTGAAAGGGTGGACTGTGTGAACTGTGGTGGACTATGTGAATATTAATCAGGTGTCTGTGTGATGGCATGTGGAAGTCTTGCCTTGGTCAATTAAGGACCTCACCATGTGCTCTAAAGAACTGAGCTCTGCATTTACCACATGTCTGCTTTTGAGACTGCCTAGCATAGTAAGATAAGGTATCTCAAATGCTTTGTTATGATTAGTGTTAGCTACACTAATTGTATCTTGTGGGTAAAGTGTACAAACTCTCGCAGAGTGTAACTTAATCTATTCAATAGCGGCCTCATGGTCATGGACAATGCTCGGGATTTGACACTAGGGTAGATTTTCATAAAACTGTGGGAAGGGAGCTATGTGAATAAATCATTTAGCTATGTGAATAACCCGTTAGACTGTGTGTGTCTTTGTGAAATAACTTGTTAAAATGATTATTGTCTATTTGTTTTACCTGCTTTTAATCTATTAAATTGTATTCAATTGCAAAAGTTGCATTTATGCAAAAGAGCCACGTAAAGCCTTTTCTTGTAATAAGCCCGCATGTAAATATTGCATCTCTGTGGTGTGGCTTATAGTACGGTGTGTACTCACGCTTGTTTTGACGAATCAAGCAGAGGAGGAGTCTTCACCAAAGATACGAGGACGAAGTTCATCAAGGTGCCCGATCGTGAGGTCTTGATCCCTGCCGGTTCGTGGGCGAATCGATGGGGTGCTACTACCGCTTATGTTCCGCCTGCTTATTTCCTATGTTAGTTCTCGTGGCTCAATATTTGTAAACTCGACCTTAAGGTCAAAACCATTATTTGATTATCAAAGTTAACCGCTTATGTTATTATTCGCTTGTATGGAGCGATTGCCATCTTTGTTGACACCTGTGCACTAGCATGATCCTCGGCTAGTGCGTTAAACACGAGGGTCCCGAACCGTAGTTTTGGGTCCCGACATGAATGCATCTATATGAACACCGCTGTTCTGGTTAGTGCTCTTTATATCCTGCGCCTACGTATAGAATGTGTACCCATTTATGTCGTATCCTCGCTATGTCACAATTGTAAATGTTGGCCCTTTTGCCAACCATGTCAGCATATTACTTGACGAGCTCCTAGCGAGTTGCTCCTTCAACCCTTGGTTGAACTCGATCAAGCAGTTATCTCGTCATCCAAACATCCGGCCGCTCCGGATCTCAAGGTCAAGCACGCCCCAGCCGGGTCGACATATACGGGCACTTACCATGTGTTGCAAGACCGTGAAATGGGCTTGAGCATACACATCCATATCTGGAGTGACTGTTTTCCTTCCGATGGTCTCGGTACCCTCGAGCCTCCCCTCATGGCGAGATCGAGACACACCTATTGATGTTTCTCCAATGGGCGGAATCAGCATGGTGTCTTATCTTTCCATCATTCTTACGCTTCTCTGAGTGCCAATGCAACAGTTTTGCATTCTTTGGGTTCGCAAAAAACCGCTTCAAATGGGGAATTACAGGAAGATACCACGTTACCTTAGTAAGAGGTCATTTCTTCACCTTGATTTACTCGTCGTCATCTGATTGATTCTTACGCTTGTATCGGGATGCGTTGCACACCGGACATACATGCATATTTGCATACTTGTTACGGTAGAGGATACAGTCGTTCAGACATACATGTATTCTTTCTGCTTCCATTCTCAATGGACAAATAACCTTCTTGGCTTTATAAGTGATTTTGGGCAACTCGTTTCCCTCCGGAAGCATGTCCGCTAAGAGACCTAACAGTCCCGTGAAACTCTTGTTGGACCAACCATTGCTTGCTTTCAATTTCAGCAGTTCAAACACAGATGACAAACTTGTATATTTCAACTTACAGTCCAAAAATAAAGGTTTCTTCGGGTCCTCCGTTAGAGTGAAGGTATGCTGTAGTTCTTAACTTCTTATGCTGTCATGTTCATGTCTGATGCTTTATGTCGCTTTACGCTGTCCTTATTCTCCAGGAGTCCTATTGCAATCGGATAAAGCCCACGCCACCACGGCAGGCCGCAGCAGCTCGGATCAGGCATTTCCATTTATTGAATTTCGGTCATTACTGTGGGTGTTGAGAAAAATTCATACCGACCAAAAACTGGAGTTCAAATTTAAATGTTGAGTTCAAACTCAAATCTCAGTGCAAGTTTCATCTATATTCAATATCTAGTTCATTTCTACCATTTTTCATCACCTTTTCTAAAAAACTTTGCTCCAACGGGAAATATATATATCTCATCGACTGACGAGTAAAAACATGGCGGCCGCGCGATAAAGAAACACACGTGCATGCAAGCAAGGTGATGACAACAAAACAAGAGGTAGGAACAACAAAAGCGATAGCAAATTGGGGTACAGAACAATATCGCAAGATGATGTCAAATCTTTAACTCCTCATGAAGTTTCGGCTGATACGACTCGCTCAACTCTCCGTTGGCGGGCCGGCATGCTCAACGATCCACCGCTGTCCGCCAAAGTAAAGTAATGTTCAACAATGACCATTGTCCGCCAAAGTTTGGTTTGACATATGCACAATTCTCCTCAACCCAGTTACCCAATCCAATAGGAACAAAAGGCCACTCCAATAATGAAATTGAGCTCACTACAAGTTGGATGTTGAGCACTGCGGACATGCTCACTACAAGTTGGCAGGCATGCTCGACATTATCCACCTTTGGCTAAATTATGCTCAGACCACTGCGAACATGCCTTGGCGGGCAACATTACTGACAACGGTTGATGCTGTAACGACCCCAAAACTGGGACCGCTATAATCTTTACAACTGTTCAGGATGTACAGTTGTAAAGTCGCGGATTTCACAAGCAAGCAAACGCTACAACAAAAAGATGACTTTTATTACAATGTATAGCTTAATGTACCAGCTTTGAAAGCGAAGCGGCATTCAAGCCCGAAAGTAATATAATACACTTCAAAAGAAAGCCAGAACTACAAGCAGCTTGGGCGTAAAAGAGACCCTAATACCAAGAGTCGCCGAGTTCATCGGGTTCTTCTTGTTCGTAGGAACACCGGATCTTCCCAAAATTCTTTCGTTGATGTTTAAGCAAGAATGAGTACTACTACCGTACTCAACAAATTGCATAGGAATTGCTATTTAATTATACGCTGAGAATATCAAAGGAAGGGTACGGTTTTACCAATACAGTATATGTGGAATGCAATAGTTGAATTTAAAAGCTTTGTAATAAATAAAGACAAGAAAACAAGAATAAATATAGCCAGGGGTTACAACACCGAAATTACCAATTAACATCTCAGAAAATATACTTATGCCTCAGATGTTGAATCACCCATGAACACAACTTCATTAACCTAAGCACTGTATTCAATAACATTGATTACACTCGCAGAGTTGCCCAACTTTACCCACATCGATATCACAAACTCACATTGACACGCATCATGTTTATGCATAATTGAGTTAGGATAACAAAGCCTTTTCACCGCTTATCCTTTTAGTCTCTACCGTAGATCTTAATCCATACAATTTCTGGAGACCACCGCCAATAGTGGACTTTGTACCCGATGTCGACGGGCCCATACTGCTGTAAGAACCAAATAGTGTCCTTAGAGGCCCACCTGCCTCGCCTTTGATATTGCGAGATATTCGATTGGATGAGCAAAGTACTAAGTTAGGGAGTAATGACCACGCATGTGGTTGAGCGGTTTATCGGTTCACATTTAGCACAAGGTTCTTGTCCTTACTTGTCACCCAAAGGAGGCGATGGCCCAACCATTGCCCACCTCTAGATCTCACTGATGACTCATTTTACCAAGTATCTTGGGTTGTCCAACATTTTGGTCTCAACCCTCAACTCACACCCAAAACCTATTGGCCTAAAGCCAACCTTCCTTAACAGTATTTAGAATAGAGTTTTGCATGACTTTGCAGAATAATTGCTATTATTTTATGTGGACCAAGTTTGTCAAGGTGAATATGGCCTACAAGAATGGGTGGTTTAATATGTGGGGTTAAGGTTTTATATCTATTCAACATGGCATTCCAAAGTATTATTTCTTTGTTGAAATAATTGGCTAAAATATTTTAATGAAGATAATAATATGAATTGCATGGAATGTAGGTTCAATATGTTCAAGGTATGCAACTTGCCTCCTTGCTCAAAGTCCACGAACTATCTTGCTACGCCTCAGTGTCTCGTCTCGCGAAGTCTCGAAATGGCCTGCTTGGCCGAAACCTAGCGCAAGACACAAAAACCAATAAAACTCCTGGCTCAACAAGGAACGAGCCCAGAAAATAGATCCAACGACAACAAAAATATAAAAAGAGAAAAGAAATCAACTTAAAGAGGTAAAGGAGTTGGAAATGGCTGAACGGAGTTAGGATTGGGTTTTATGAGTTCGAGATGGTCAAAAAGGATATACTAACTCAATTTAGGGTTTCCAAAGAATAGTGATCACTTTACTGTTCATACCTATTAATTAGATATAAACAATAATTAATCAACGATTTTAGGTTTAGGAATTACTGCATTTTCTCGAATTTTTGGAATAAAACCTATTTTACTGTGGTCAGGAATGCTAGGCCGGTTTTAAATGAATAGTGTTGGGCTACACAAGAACACAAAACACCGTGGCACTCTAAAAGAAAACGGGTCGAACGCCCACGCCCAACACACGCAAGGCGCGAGGCAAAAAGGTCACAGGTCATGGGGCAAGGCTGCCTGGCCATAGCGCCGCAGGCAAGGCGGCTGGGAGGAGGCGGTTGCTCGGGAGCGGCGGGCCGACCACGGGCGATGGCGGAGGCCATGGCGGGACGTGAGGACAAGGCGAGGAGGCGCCGCTGTAGGTCCTCTAAACCCTAGGGTTTTTAAGTGATTTGGCGTGTGTGGGTTCTAGGGTTTTGGGGTGACGGTAGTGAGGGAGAGCGGCGGCGCCGACACAGATCCGGTGGATCTGGAGCCGGAGGGGTAGGGGAGGGTTCGGGAGGGTTGATTTGGCTTTGGGTGGGAGGGATTTGCATGGGGGTTTTTCTACCAAAGGGAACCGAGGCGGCGAAGTTTCTACCGGCGCCGAGACGAAGATGGGGAGGGGGAAGGGTTGGTGCGGGTTGAGGAGGCCGAGCGGGGCGGCTTTTATAGCCCCCGTGAGGCGGTGGGAGCAGTGGGAGGTATGGCGGCGGCGTGGGCGCCTGCTGCTGGGGGGTGAGGTGGTTGGACGCGGGTTTGGCGGCGGCCGACGGTCAAAGTGGCACGAGGGGCGTGGGTCGAGTCGAGGTGGCGGCGGCCCCCTCACTGGAGCAATCCGGGAGGTGGCGCTGCCACCGCTTGGGGCGCGGGGTTGCAGGGTGGGCGGCGCAGGGTGGCAGGCGAGGTGGAGGGCGAGGTGGCGCAAGATCGGCGGCTAGTTCGTGGGCGGCGGCAAAGGTGGTGGTGGCGGCTTCCCACGGCGACGTACACGGGTGGAGGCGACTGCACACAAAAGCGATCATGAGGGAAAGGCGGCACTGGTCAGCGAACCGAGGGGAAAGGGAAGGGAAGGGGGAAGGCGGGGATTAGGGTTAGGGTTTGGGTTTGACAAATTTTGGCCGAATTGATTTTGGATTTAAAATTTGAAAATCAAACTTGAATTCAAACTAATTTGAATTTCTTTGAAATTTTTCACGTGTTTCAACCTACCCCCTTAAAGGAATCTCGACCTCGAGATTCACGCAGACCGGGAATGTGTTGGGAAAATCTCATTGATTTTCGATTCCTTTTCCCATGTTGCTTCTTCCTCTGTATGATTCTTCCAGAGAACCTTGCAAAACTTGATATTCTTGCCTCTCGCCTTTCTGTAGTGTCAAGTATCATCAGGGGTTCTTCCTCATAAGTCAAATCACTCTGCAATTCTATCTCTTCAAGTGGTACCTGCTCTGTTGGCTGCCTCAAACACTTTCTGAGCTGAGAAACATGGAACACATCATGTATACCAGTTGGGTTGGGTGTCAGGTGTAACTTGTATGCCACTTCTCTATTCTTTCCATAATTTTGTAAGGACCAATGTACCTTGGGGCTAATTTTCCTTTTACTTGAAATCTTCGAACTGTTTTGAAGGGTGTAACTTTCAAGTATACCAGATCTCTAATTTCAAAACTCAAATCTTTTCTGCGTTTGTCTGCATACTCTTTCTGACGGCTTTGAGCAATCTTCATCTTGTCTCTTATCATTCTGACTTGATCTTCTGAGTCTTGTGCTATCTGAGGACCTAACAACTGTCTTTCTCCAGTGTCCGTCCAATTCAATGGTGTTCTGCACTCTCTGCCATACAGGGCTTCAAAAGGTGCCATCTTGATGCTGGTCTGATAACTGTTATTGTAGGAGAATTCTGCAAAAGGTAAACACTTATCCCAAGTTGCTCCATAAGCTAAAGCACATGCTCTCAACATATCCTCTAATATCTGATTGGTTCTCTCTGTCTGTCCCCTAGTTTGTGGATGGTAAGCTGTGCTGAAAGCTAAATCCGTTCCCATGGCTTCCTATAATTTCTTTCAGAATTTAGATGTGAACTGAGCTCCTCTATCAGACACTATTCTCTTTGGAATTCCATGCAAAGATATTATCTTGGTCATGTACAATTCTGCCAACTTATTCTTTCCATATGTTTGCTGAATTGGTATGAAATGTGCCACTTTTGTTAATCTGTCCACTATCACCCATATTGCATCAAATCCTTTTTGTGTCCTTGGCAATCCTGTGATGAAATCCATGCCAATTTCTTCCCACTTCCAATCTGGTACTGGTAGGGGTTGTAGCAATCCTGCAGGTTTCTGGTGGTTTATCTTGATCTTTTGACAAATGTCGCACTTGGCTATATACTCAGCTATCTCTCTTTTCATCTTTTTCCACCAAAACCTCTTCTTCAAGTCTTGGTACATTTTTGTTCCCCCTGGATGTATTGAGAATTGAGATGAGTGAGCTTCTTGCAGAATCAACTGTTTCAGTTCTTCTTTGTTTGGCACACATAGACGGTTTTTGAACCTTATTACTCCTTGATCATCCTTCTTGAATTCCACCAATTCTTCATCTTGATTTTCTGCCAAGAGTTGCTGAATTTCTTGATCTTCCTGTTGTGCTTGTTTGACTTGATCAACCAATTCTGATTGTATCTCCAAAGCTGATATTGATCCTTGTTCAACTATTTCCAAGTTTAGCTATTGCATTTCCAACACTAACTGTGACTGACATTCCTGTAATGCATTCAGACTATCATATGCCTTTCTGCTAAGTGCATCTGCCACAACATTTGCTTTTCCTAGGTGGTACTGGATATCCAAATCATAATCTTTTATTAACTCTAGCCATCTTCTCTGCCTGAGATTCAAATCTGGCTGGGTGAATATATATTTCAGACTCTTATGGTCTGAAAATACCTCACAATGATTTCCGAGTAGATAGTGCCTCCAAATTTTCAATGAGTGAACAACTGCTGCTAACTTCAAATCATGTGTGGGATAATTTTCTTCATGAGTTATCAACTGCCTTGAAGCATATGCCACAACTTTCCCATCTTGCATCAGTACACAACCTAATCCCTGCTTTGAAGCATCACAAAAAATCTGAAAATCCTTTTCAGGGTTTGGAAGTATGAGCACTGGGGTAGTGGTCAATCTGATTTTCAATTCCTGAAAGTTTTCTTCACACTTATCTCGTCCATTTAAAAGGAATATCCTTTCTAAGAAGCTGAGTGAGTGGACGAGCAATTTTTGAAAATTTTTGTAATATCCCGCCAGACCTAAGAAACTTCTTATCTCAGTTACTGACTTTGGCTGCTTCCACTCTTGCACTGCTCTGACTTTTTCTGGGTCAACTTTTACTCCCTCTTCCGTGATAATGTGCCCTAAGAATGACACTTCCTTCATCCAAAATTCACACTTGGAGAATTTTGCATACAACTGATGCTCTCTCAACTTGGTTAGGGCCAAATGGAGATGCTCTTTATGCTCTTCTTCACTTTTTGAGTAAATCAAAATATCATCCACAAATACTACCACAAACTGATCCAAAAATTACATATAGACTTGGTTCATCAGATTCATGAAATATGCTGGAGCATTGATCAATCCAAAAGGTACTACTGTGAACTCATAAAGTCCATATCTTGTAGTAAATGCAGTCTTCTCTCTGTCTTGTTCTCTAATCTTGAGCTGGTGATATCCTGATCTAAGATCAATTTTTGAGAATACCTTGGCTCCTTTTAGCTGATCAAACAAATCATCAATTCTTGGTAAAGGATACTTGTTCTTAATAGTTACTGCATTCAGAGCCCTGTAATCCACACACATTCTCAAAGTTCCATCCTTTTTCTTAACAAATAAAACTGGTGCCGACCAAGGCGAGACACTAGGTCTTATGAAACCTTTTTCTTCTAACTCGTCCAACTGTTTCTTAAGCTCTTTTAACTCAATAGTTGCCATTCTGTACTGTGCCTTAGTTACAGGCTTGGTCTCAGGTACCAACTCTATGGTAAGCTCAATCTTTCTATCCGGAGGTCTTCCGGGTAGTTCCTCAGGGAACACATCTGGGTATTCTTCAATTACTAGCATCTGCATAGTAATTTCTGAAATGGCACTGTTAACCTTCTTTTTTTGTTTCTTCATCAAAGACTGATCCGTTGTGACTGACACTTCTTGTCCTTCTGAATTCTTCAAGGTTACAGTCTTCTTCTCACAGTCAACTGTGGCTTTATACTTTGATAACCAATCCATTCCCAAAATAACATCTATGCCTTTCATCTGAAGTACCAATAGTTCTGTTCTGAAACTGATCCCATGAACTTCTAGGTTCAGGTTACTACACTTATACTGAGATTTCATTATAGTCCCGGGTGTTTGCAACACATAGGAATTTGGCAAAGCAATAAAAGGCAAATAACTCTCCACAGCAAAATCCAAGGAAATAACTGAATGTGTAGCTCTTGAATCAAAAAGAACTAAAGCTGATCTTGCATTGAGTAGGAACATACCAACAATGATATCGGTGGCCTCAGCTGCATCCTGAGTGGTAATAAGATTGATATTCCCTTGTGATGGTGCCAGTGCATCGCCCTCCTCCCCGAGCATTGACCTCGACCGCCTAGGCTGGTTTCTGGGCTGTAGCATTCCTCCTCTATTGGCTTGGAAGGTGGGAGGATTCCAGTTATTCTGTGCCTGGTTTCTTGCTTGAGCTTTGGCTGCATCTGATGACATGTTCTTCAATGGACACTGCCCTTTGAAGTGACCCGGTTGTCCACAATGAAAGCAATTGGAGGACTTCTGAGGACAATCCTTCTGATAATGGTTTCCTCCACAGTTATAACATTGAACTGTGGTGGTCCGGCTTCCACTAAAAGCTGGTCTTGCTATTGGATTCATTTGTGGTCTTGGCGCTGAGTTCATGGAGGGCCTTGGCTGGAATCTGAAAGATGGTGGGGGCATCATTCTCCCCCTGGGTGCACTGGTGGCTGGAACCATCTGCTTCATTTTTCTCTTTCTGGTTTCTTCCATATCACTTCTGGCTTCTTCTGAGATTATCAATTTGTTCACCATGGAAGCTAGGTCAGGGAAATCAAGAGCTGAAATGTGGAATTTCAGTGACTTTTGCAGACCTTGTGAAAACTTCTCCATCTTCTTAGCTTCAGTATCCACCTCATGTGGGGCATACCGTACAATTGATTAAATTGGTGCAGTATTCTCAGGATCAGACGGCCTCCTTGCTTAAGAGCAAGAAACTCTACACTTGGCTGCAACTATGCCATCAGGAACATGGGCTTTATGAAATGCTTCCTTAAATTCAGCCCATGGTATGTCTCTGCCTGGATGAAGAGTCTGATAATTCATCCACCACGCTGCTGTTTGACCTTGTAGTTGATGAGAAGCAAATAAAGTCTTCTCTTTGTCATTGCATCGGATAGTGTCCAACTTTCTCAATCCACCTCCTTGGAACATCTGGACCGTCCCTCCCTGTGAGGTCTTGATGTATGTAGTCCTCGAGGAGATCTTGATAGTTTGGACCTTCCTTTGGAAGATCTCAACCACCCCTTTAGATCGGTCCGTTCAGGACCTCCTTTCCATGTTGTGGTCTAGTTGGATTTCCCATCTATGGCCGACCTCCCTCACCTGTGCAAGGAGGTGACCTCTGGACCTCTGAGCTGGCGTGCGTTGTTCACTGGGAGGTCTCGAGGGACCTCCCCTGTCCTTATGGGTTTAGAAATTCGGTGAGGTCTTAGTTAAAGCTGAAATAAGGTATAGACTTTAGAATTTCATATCTTCTTCGTTTGAATCCTTTTGAGGTCATTCTCCAAAAATGATTGTAAGTTGAGTTGCTTCCTGATTTACCATTAGATTTTAAAACCATCTTTAAAATATACACTCAAATTGATGCTTAACTTGTAAAATACAAAACTAATGCTCTGTAGATTATTTTTGGGTGAGACCAACTTCAGCTTCACTGCTATTTTAGAAAATTTTGCGATGAACAGTAACATATTTCTAATTAATAGGCTGAGCAGAATTGATTTCATCATATCTTTTGCATTAAGAATCCAAATCAATTGGTTCTTGTTGCTAAATTCATGATAAATCATTGTCTTGCTGCTGTAAAATTTTCATAGCTTTGAAGTTTCTTGTGCTCGTCTTTTGGTTTTAAATCGTTCTTATCGGTTCTTTCTTGCTTTTCCGTTAGGTTTCGACATTTATGGTGATCCGAGAGCGACCCTCTGCCACAATTTGAGCAACAGCAACAAGGCAAGCAGTTTGATCATTTCCATCATTGTCCCATTACTTTAAAGCTTATTATATCATTTTACTTCTATGTATGCATGCTACTTTGTGTTAAATGTAAGCTAGCAAGCCTATAGTTGCATAATCTGTAGGAATTGTTTATCCTCTACTACCATGAGCCTAGGTTATTTGCTGTGGTGGGAGCTCGTTGGATGAGCTCTTATCACTTAGTAGTTTTCGAGTAAATTGCTTAGACATGCTTAGTTATCGGTAAAATGGGCGATCATCGACTTAGTCGATGGTCTTGATCACTCAAAATGATTATTACTCCTATATGTCCAGCACTTGTGCTTTGATTAATTGTAAAATCAAAAACTGAAAATAAAAGATTGATTTAGACTTGGGCATATTGGATGGATGGTGCGGTTTTGGAATGTGGTGGTATGCAGGGTCCCTAAGGACCGAGTACTTGAGTCACTAAGCCAAGCGATTTAGCGTACTAACAACCGAGGGGCATATGGAACCCCTCTTGACTAAGTACTCTAGGAGGTGTTAATTATGAAAGAGCTCGGTTGGTGTGTTTTCAAAAACAAATGTATATGTATAGTGTGGGAGGGAGCATTAGCTTAGGGAAGGTTGTGATGTCTCCTTCTCCCGTGGGTTGTGCAGCTCGTAATTAGCATTCATCCTTTGGAAAGGTCTCGTGAGATCCACTATTGTTGTGGTGACTTGGGTTAGTCATGCATGTAGCTATTTATAGTTCTGTTATCTCACACGTAGTCTTGGCGGAGTACTTTTATGTACTCATCTACATGGTTGTGGCAACTTTTATTGCAGAGGAAGAAGGAGAGCTCCAAGAGCTTGACGACTAGCTTAGCATGTCGGTCGGATGCCTGGGGTTAAGGCGATTGGCTTTGTGTTATAGCCATCTCCGCCGTTATCTTTGTAGAATTATTATTTGATGCATTCACCGTGAAGTCTTGTTTTCTTTGTCATTGTGAATCGATAGTGTCCAACTTTCTCTCAATATCCCTTATCCAACATCTACATTAGACACCGTGAATGTTGGGGGTCTTGTTTTCCGTGAATGTTGGGGGTCTTGTTTTCGAAAGTCCGCCCATCCAAGCTCCGGAGTTATTCCTCCATTATTGCCTCCGGAGATGTGTGTAGCTGAAGATCTTGTGGCAATTTGTTCAAGTAGTTGAGTATGTTGCTCCATCATTCTAGCCTGATTTTGCTCTGCTTGAAATCTATTTCTTTCCATCATAGCCATGACTTCGCTAGACTTGGTTGTTTGTCCGCCGATTCAAATTTCATGGTCATTGTTGTTTCAGACATCTTGTGAATTTATCAGCAATGTTTTGACCAAACACAGTAAGATAAGTAAGATTCAGATTTTTAGATAAGTAGTGAAAGCAATAGGTAAGTGATTAAGACGAAAAGAAGGAAATGACTTTTGACAAGGATGATATACAGATATGGATAGGGGAAACAACTTATTTATTATATTTCACACAAAGTAGACAAATTAATTTACAAAAGCTGGATGTATACTACTTAGAGTACAATACACAACTTTTCTTACAATCAAAAGTCATACTACTAAGGTAGGTGGATCTACAATACACTATCTTATTCTAACATCTTGCGGAGGACTCTACCACCCATCAGACGGAGGGTTGCTGGTGGTGTAGTGGATCAACCACTACCGTAATCGCCGGTTCGAGTGTTAGAAGTTTCCGAGTGTTTTGAATAATACACTCTGAACTTCCCGAGTGCCTCATTAAACACTCGGAAATTAGGAAAACACTGAAATTAAAATTTCCGAGTGTCCGACGGACACTGAAACTCGACGGAGCAACGGAAAAATTATCTCCCGAGTGTCGCTCGTTATGCATACACTGAGCTAAAAAATAACGGTTCGCGCCGATTTCCCCCCGCCTGCTCCTCCTGCTCCCCAAACCCCCACCTCCCCGCAGAGATTGCTGCTCACCCTAATCCCCCTCCTCCCTGTCCTCCGCCGCCTCCACCGGCCACAGACTCACCGACTCCACCTCCCTCCTCCCTCGGCTCCCTCCTCCCCGGGCCGCCCCGACTCCGCCTCCCGGCTCCCTCCTCCTGGCCCGCCTCCGCCTCTCCCGCCTCCCCTCCGCCTCCCGCCTCCCGGCCTCCCTCCTCCGGCGGCCGCCTCGACCTCCGCCTCCGGGCCCTCCGCCGCCCGCCTTGCCCGTCTGCCTCCCCGGCCCTCCTCCGACCGGGCGCCACTCCTGGTAGGTTGAACCCCATCTTGATTTCTCCATAAATTTTGCTCTCAAGATGATGAATGAGAATTTGATTTTGCTATATGATCTGTGGATGCATTTGATTCGCATGATTCTTGTTTTGTGGGATGAATTATTGCTTCCATTTGAGAGGTATTCTCCACTTGTGGAACTCAAGAAATTTGATCGCATGACAAACAAGTTGCAAGCGCATCAAATAAGATGCATAAAGCTATAATTGTGGATAATCTATATGTTTGAAGCACATGAGTGTATAATACTAGTACAATTTCGCTTAGGCCGACTAACACTAGATTACTTGTCTTCTAATTGATTAGCGCTACCGTGTTTGTAGCTAGATTAGTGAGATGCAAGTATATATGTAGTACGTGTGCGCATATGGGTTTGAATATTGAAGCCTTGATTTCTTCTCGCCTTTGTTACCAATCGAGTGTCAAATTGAATAAGTCGTGGTCTCGATAGATAGCTATGCAGGTCTTGTGTTTTGACAAGAACAGGAATTAGAATTAGTATGGCTGTGTTCAACAAAACAAATTAGTATGGACATATCTAATGGAAAAGCCTTCGTTCCCCCCCTTGCAAAAGCTGCCCATTACACTACATGCATGCATGTCCACACATATTGAGAGAGAGAGAGAGAGAGAGAGAGAGAGAGATGCAAGAAGAGAGTGGTATACTATCGTTGTTTCCTTTCTTATCTCTCGTCATATGATAACAATCTAAGACCTCCATGCAGAGCTAGCTAGATGAAAATTAGATCGATACATGAGGAGTAAGAGTAAACTGTAGTGTATACAAGCAAAGACGATGGCACTCACATGAACTTCTTTCCCCACATATATCACTCTAGTTTCTTCCACAACAACTAGCATATGCATATCATGCAAAGATACAAACAAATCAAACATGAAAGACATTTCTTCAAAAAGAAAGATCGAATAAAAACACACTAGTATATATAAGTAATATAAGTAAGATCATGCATCAAAGAAGATAAAACTCGATGAGAAAGGATCGAGCTATTCTAATTAAAGCCACCACCTAGCATGTAAGAACCGAGGAAAGATTTATTACTAACCAATACAACATGCATGTATCAAGATATATACCGCAAGTGAGAGCAAGACATAAGTATGTAGTACGACTGCTTTTCATGGTATATATCCTTCATTTTCTTAAGAGAGCAAAGACATATGTACTCCTTTTAGATTTTTATTTGAGATTAGTACATATACATACTCCACTTGGTTCGCTTTTCAAGAAACAAGTATGTAGTATGTAGTATGCACTATTTTTCATGGTATACACACTCCAATAGGTTCTTTCCAAGCGACAAGTATGTAGTATTTCCTGCTTTTTCGGTGATACTCCTATTTTTCTAGATATACTCCCTGCTTTTTTAGATGTACACAAGTATGTAGTACGTATTGTTTTCATGGTATATATCCTTCATTTTCTTGAGAGAGCAAAGACATATGTACTCCTTTTGGATTTTTATTTGAGATTAGTATACATACTCCAATTGGTTCTTTTTCAAGAAACAAGTATGTAGTATGTAATGTTTTTTTTAAAAAACTCCAATGGAATTTTCTAATGACAAAGGATTTGGTGGTCTACTTAATGTAATAAATAAAGGATTAGTATGTACTATTTTTTCATGGTATATATATTCCATTTTGTTGAGAGAGCAAGACATATGTTCTCCTTTTGGATTTTTATTTGAGATTAGTATACATACTCCAATTGTTTCTTTTTCAAGAGACAATTATATAGTATGTACTTTCTTTTCAGAGACACTCGCTTTTTAGATATACACAAGTATATAGTTGTTCGTGGTATGTCAGATGCATACTTCTAAGGTTTCTCAATCACGCATGTATATGTATTGTCGTTGGTTCTACAGAATTGGTACTTGAATTTAAGATCTTGGAACCAACCAATCAACCATGCGTAGCTTCTTCCATTATTAGTCTATTCCAAGAAAATTATCTTTGTTCCTTTCCTACAAGCTTGCATGTGTATTTCCTTCAATGGCATGTATATACATGTAGTGGATCTTGATTCAATTAATTGCGCCCAAATTTACGATGCCTGCTCGCGTCGCTTAGTTGATCTTTTTTCCACTACTCGAGCCATAATCAAGCGATCATGACCTCTTCCTGCAATTCTCATCAAGTTGCATCGACTATGCATTCTTCCCATACCGCAAGAATCCTACCTTTTCCTTTTCTTTCGCTTCTTCTTCTTCCTCCTCTTCTTTTTTTCAGTCCTCTCTTTTGGATTTTGGTGTGCCCATGCCATGCCCTTGTTTTTTGGCATGCACCACAACATTTAACCATTTTGAAAATTCTTGATCCAAGGCAAGAAAATATCTCAAGAATTAACAATATTCTTCTTCCTAATTTCTCACCGTTCCTTGAGAGAATGAGCTCTAGGGTTTTTATTGTATTATATGTATCAGATAAGGTCCATAAGATTAAGTATGTCCAACAAGATTTACATCTACAGATAAGCTTCATGTATCTCCATGCATGCAAGATATGTATCATTTGATCAAATGATGATTTAGATAGTTTCTAATGTTAGGTAGACCTTTTCTAGCACTTGTA
The DNA here is from genome assembly GCA_036346405.1 of Phyllostachys edulis. Classification (NCBI taxonomy): domain Eukaryota; kingdom Viridiplantae; phylum Streptophyta; class Magnoliopsida; order Poales; family Poaceae; genus Phyllostachys; species Phyllostachys edulis. Next base: position 3,928,705 of record CM070549.1, read on the forward strand.
GCAAAGATAGTGTACCAAGTAAATAAGTATGATTGTACATGATCTTCTTCTAGGAAAAAGATCACTTGAGTAGGAATTGGAATATAGATAGAAAGTTAAGTACTCATGAGCTGATATTTTCTTCCCTTTCAAGTTATTAATGGGTATAGTACTTAAAATGATATTGCCGCATAATTTGTTGAGCTATATCAATATGGACAAACATGAAACAACGATTGGTTGTGTAGCACTTTCAATGTACACATTCCCGTGCAAACTTAATTAGTTTGTGTGTAGCGATTTTTTTGTTTTGTCTAAATTTCAATGCTTAAGTGCCGATTCTGCCCTAATATAGCTCATGGTTTTCAATACAAGGTTGCCGCCTCCCTCGCCGATCGCCTCCACCGACACACACCGCAGACCATCTTCCCCACCGCAGCCTCCCGCTCTCTCACCCAAGAAGTAATCAGAAGGTAATGGATAAGTGCAAAAGAAATAAAGTTTGCTTATTTTCTTTTGTGTTGTCCATTTATGGTGGATTGATATGTCACATTACAATGCTACATTAACGTGTTAATAAATAAAGGTATTCATATATATTGAAAGAAAGTGTTTTTATGTCTGCTGATCATGTATATTGTCTTCATGTCAACTGCTTTTAGTGTACATATATAGGGCATGCATCATAGGATAGCTTATAGCTAGCTCAGAGTTGTAATTTTTACATAAATAAAAGTTGGATTAAAATATGCTATGTTTTGCACACAAGGATGGCCGAGGATCGTAGTTGGATGTACCTTTGGGCGAGAGCGATGGGTGATCTGTACTCCAAGAATGGATGGAAAAGTCGATGATTTTGTGGATCGAGCATTTGCTAGAGTAATGGATTTAGGTGTGTTGTGCCCTTGTTCGCGTTGTTCAACACACGCCACAAATGAGGGCAACAATGATCGCACACTGTGCAAGTACGGATTTAGGCGCACTATACCGTGTGGGTGTATCACGGTGAGTCACAAGATAGCGATCGATGTGCTAAGGGAAGAAACGGACGATGGCGGCCACAATGAGAGTAGGATAGAAGACATGCTAGATGATGTGCGCCATGCATATGGGCCACTGCCGAGGAAGAACCGAGCCTACAACAAGGGATTTTTTTGATATGTTGTCCGCAATGAAGTCAACCACTTCATGGGCACACACAGTGTCCCAACTAGATGCCATCACACCACTACTTGTGTCAAGTCTCAGCTCAAAGACAAGCATTGCTTGCTTTGATGCATTCTTAAGCGTGTTTAGCACCCTTCTCCCAGATGGTCACAAACTGCCCGCTAACTTGTATGAGGCCAAGAAATTGATAAGCGCACTAAATATGCCATATGAGAAGATAGATGTTTGTCCAAATCATTGCATGCTATTTAGGAATGAGAATATGGACAAAGATCACTGTGATAAGTGTGGTGAGTCTAGGTTTGTTGAGGTTGACTCCGGTGATGGTCAAGAGGCGACTTCCTATTGGCGTAAAAATACTTCGCTATCTACCATTTGTGCCATTTAATCCAATGGTTATACATGTTCGAGGTTTCGCCAAACAAATGGTATGGCACAAGTATGGTCGCTTGCACCATAATGACAAGATGGTCCACCCACACTACTACGTAAAAGGCTTTCACAGACGGTTCAAAATGTCATCACAGCGGTTCAGGTAACGCCATCACGCAGGCGGTTTCGTGAGCCGCCCGAGTTTATGGGTCGCTGATGACATGAGGTCATCACGCACGGTTTTGAACCGCTCGTGATGTATACTTTCACGCACGGTTTGTGGTTCAAACCGCTCATGAGCGGTTTCATCCACAAACCGCGTGATAAGCTGTGATTATATCACGACGGTTTCATCCACAAACCGCTCAGTGATGATTCTATAAAGCAGCGTTTGCTTGTACCATTAAATCGGCATCATATATATATATATATATATATTGTTAAATGATCTCTCGGCCACTTTGGGGGATGAAATCGTATGACATGAGAAGGATGAGGCGGTAGCCACGGGCAACCTCATTGAGCCCTTGCAAATTCAAAAAATATGGATGCAAGGAGAGCGTTCGGACATCCAATTACCATGGATTGGACGTCGCTATGTTCAGAAAGTGTCGTTGATGCTACATACTCCGGTAGGAAGTGGCATCATATATTAGCAACCAACCATTCTTGAGCATGTAATCGTTTTAAACCCAACAAGAACACCCAAAGAACCATTCTCATATTTCAAAAGAATTCTCAACTTGTTGCTTGGTGTTCTTGTTGGCTTTAAAGACAATTACATGCTCAATAATTGTTGGTTGCTAATACATGATGCCACTTCCCAGACGGAGAGTAGTTAAGATCAACGTCACTTTTTGAACATAGCGATGTCCAATCCAGGTAATTGGATGTCCGACCGCTCTCCTTGCATCCATATTTTTAAACTTACAAGGGCTCAATGAGGTTGCCCGTGGATACCGCCTCATTCTTATCATGTCATGTGACTAATTTCCTAAAGTGGTCGAGATCACTTAATAATATATATATAATATATATATGATGCCGTTTTAATGGCACAAGCACCACCGCTGGAGACTTTATAGAGAAGAGATTATGAATGGAATGGTAGGACGACTGCACGCAAGAGGTAGGAGAACTTGACCGGCATGAACAAGGGACTATTAATATGAACTAATTATCAATTCAATTTCAGCATAAGACTATTGACACCATTACATCACGAGCAAGGGACTATTAATATGAACTAATTATCAATTCAATTTCAGCATAAGACTATTGACATCATTACATCACAAAGAAGAGGACTATTAATATGAACTAATTATCAATTCAATTTCAGCATAGGACTATTTACATCATTACATCACGAGCAAGGGACTATTAATATGAACTAATTATCAATTCAATTTCAGCATAAGACTATTGACATCATTACATCACACAAACAAGAGGACTATTAATATGAACTAATTATCAATTCAATTTCAGCATAAGACTATTTACATCATTACATCACGAGCAAGAGGACTATTAATATGAACTAATTATCAATTCAATTTCAGCATAAGACTATTAACATCATTGAGCGGTTCATCGACAAGAGAACAAGACCAAGGGTGTCCAAACCCACCACACAAGTAGTAGCCCTCAGATCCATCGCAGAGCACTAGCTAGCCATTTTCATCACAGAGCAAGGGGGTAGAGACAGAGAGGGACCTTAGTACAACAAGAACCACGGTGGCGATTCCCACCACCAAAGACAACCCTCATCCATTTCCTTTACCTTGCATAAATCACACAAACATCGAGGACACAACTTAAGGTTCATGCATAAAAATCAAACTCAACAAAAGACATTAAGCTAACAGATCTAGAGGAGAATAGAGGAGGATGGGGAAAGCAAAGTCCGGCCAGGCCCTAGCAGGCGCTAACGGGTCGGCGGCGTCGGCGACGAGGTCGAGCGGCGTCGGCGATGAGGTCGAGAGCGCGGCGTCGAGGTGGGGAGGGAACGGAGTTAGGGCGGGCGCAAACCCTAGCAGAGCCGGGAGTGACGAGTTTGGGCGTCATCAGAAGTTATAGTATTAACGGTGACGCCGCAAAAGACACTCTTATCGCACGAGTGTCTTTTGCGGTGTCACCAGATGCTACAACCGTCGGGCGACGGAAGAATGGCGCGGCGTCGGCGACGGGAGGAACGGACGAGAGTAAGGCCGATGGGGAGTGACGAGTTAGAGCGCAAACCCTAGCGGCAAGCTGGGCTAGCTCCTACTTATAAAGAGACTTATCAGAGACGGTTCTATTATGGAACCGTCAGTGATAATTATCACAGACGGTTCCATAATAGAACCGTCCGTGATATGGGAATATGATGAGACGGTTCCATAATAGAGTAAATCGTGATATGGGACATATCACGACGGTTCCATAATGGATATGGGACATATCACAACGGTTCCATTATGGTGTGATATATCCCATAAATATCGTGAAATGGTTTTTCTCAAGTATATATATACACTTACATGACATGAAGAAATTACATGTTTATATTAAAAAGCGTAAACCTATAATTAAACAAGGTTTTTCTAGTGGCGAAGGTAGGTTGCTATCTCCATCGTAATACTTCATAAGCGACGGTGTCAAGATCGGATGGTTCTTGATCATCGTCAACGAAGCCTAAAATGCGTCCACCGATTGACGCGCTTGCTCGAAAGTGTCTCCGAAGACCTCAGATCGTTGAACTAAGAAGAATTGAGCCCATAGGCTCTCTTCCCTTGCTTGAGGGTCTCGGCACGTCGACTCGATCGCCGCCGCCTCGATTTCACAGTCAAGTGACGGCAAGCCTCACGAGACGTGCAACGTCGTTTTGGAGGACTATGTTGATGACGCGTAAACTCGCCGAAGTGGGAGATCACCCGGAAGACACGGCGGAGGAGGATGTCAAGGCGGCGGAAGGTGGCCGCCACCGCTCCGCAAATTCTCGTGGGCAGAGGAGTGAAGACACCATTGATCAAACAAGGTTCTTCCGCAAAGACGGTTCAACGATATCTGAGAGAGGTGCTCAGACAATGCGGCCAGAAGGCCATCGATCTGCGGCGACAAGGAAGAGGCGACCATTTCTTTTTTTATAAGTATGTGGGGATGATCATCTTGGATGGCGGATGATCCTTTTATAAAACAAGGAATAAATTCGAGCGTGAGGCGAAGAGCGCGATCGGGAGCCGGGCGGATCGATGCGATGAAGAGACGATCGGGAGCGAAGCGGATTGGCGGCGAACAAAGCGCGACGGCGATGAAGAAACTCACGCCTGGAGCGATCTTATCACGAGCGGTTATTGTTAAGAACCGCTCAGGATACTAATTAATATCACAGAGCGGTTCAGTGTTGAGTAACCGCTGCGTGATACTTCATAGACGGTTGTGTTTTAAAACCGTCAGGATATCGATTAATATCACGAGCGGTTCTTGTTCAAAACCGCTCGTGATACTTCCTGACGGTTTTCAACATGAACCGCTCGTGATATTGCCTCTTCACAGACGGTTTTTAGCGCGGCCCGAAGAGTGAGCATTTCTCTAAACCAAAACCGCTGCGTGATTGAATGTAATACCGACGGTTTTGGTTAACCAAATGCGTGATAAGGCGCCCGAAGATAGCCTTTTTGTAGTAGTGCCATCGATGGTGAAGCATGGAAGCAATTTGACCGAGACTATGTAGAGTTTGTGCGGAGCCTTTAACGTTCAATTGCAATTACAATCGATGGGTTTAACCCATTTGGTATGAAATTGCACCATACAACTGCTGGCTGTGTTTGTCATTCCCTTAACCTCCCACCCGGCGTTTGCATGCGAAGCGATACATATTCCTTTCTTGATAATCCACGGTCCCGAGTACCCGAGGAAGAATATGAGTGTATTCATGGAGCGGTGGTGGATGAATTGTTACATGCTTAGGAACAAGGCATAGTGACATATGATCGGGCATTGAAGCAGAACTTCACCATGCGGGTCGCGTACCACACATCCATGCATGACTTCGGCGTCACGGGATATTACGTGGGTGGTCTGTACATGGGAAGATGCCATGCCCAATCTGTAGGGAGACGCTATGCGTGGTCATTGGCTAAAGCATGGTCGCAAGCACTCCTTCTTCGATTGTCATCGTCAATTCCTTCCAATTGACCACGAATTCAGAAGTGACACAACTGGATTTAGGGCCAATATTGCTGTCCGCAGTGGACCACCACGTCGTCTGGTAGGTGAGGAGGTTCATGCACGGCTAGATGCTTTGAAGCCTCTTGATGATGGTGATGGGTTCGAGCAATATGGTGAGGAGCACAATTGGACTCACATTTCAAGTTTGTGGCGGCTGCCATACTTCCATAAGCTCATTCTTCCCCATAACATAGATGTAATGCATAATGAGAAGAATGTTGCAGAGGCCATATTTAGCACATTCTTTAACATTCCAGACAAGACGAAGGACAATGTGAAGGCTCGCCTTGATCGGGAGGAGCTTTGCTTGAGCCCTCGTGAATATGATCCATAAGCCGACTCTTGGCAAGTGGGAGAAGCCAAGAGCTAGTTATTGCCTAACTAGGGTTCAGAGGAAGGAGATTTTGGAATGGTTTGAGACCTAAAGTTTCTCGATGGGTATGCACGACAAATCTAAGGAGAGGAGTGAATTTAGCTACCATGCGCATCAATGGTCTAAAGAGCCATGACTACCACATATTCATGGAACGCCTTTTGCCTATGATGATCCGTGGCTACGTCCCCGAGTGTGTTTGGCAAGTGATGGCGGAGTTGAGCTTCTTTTATCGATGACTATGTGCGAAAGAGATAGATCCCATGGTAATGTCAACTATGGAGCGTGAAGTACTGTGTTGCTTTGTAAGTTGAAAAGATCTTTCCACCGGCTTCTTCAATCCAATGCAACATTTGATTCTCCATCTTCCTTATGAAGTTAGGATGGGGGGATCGATTGCAAAACCGGTGGATGTATCCAATTGAGAGGGAACAAAAGGAACTACGAGGCAAAGCAAAAAATCGATCGCGTGTTGAAGCATCCATAGCGGAGGCATACATAATTGAGGAAATTTCCCATTTCACATCAATATACTTTGCTGACAATGTTCGCACGGTGCACAATCAAACCTCACGATACAATATTGGCATCCTCAAAATAATTGCCAACTTAGCCTCTTCAGGAAGAGGTGACACTTCAAGCGGTGGTACTCCCAAAGTTTTATCGCGGGATGAGTGGTTGACTGTGATGTTGTATGTCTTTACCAACCTCTCCGAAGTGGATGATTACATTAGGTATGCAACAATTATTTTTTTCCCAATAATTGATGTATGAGTGTTTTAATCTACTTGTCTTGTTGCCTATAGGGAATTTGTTAGGAGCGAGTGGAAGCAACGTCGAGACCCATCCGAAAAACAAGTTGCGACCCTTCTTAGGAAGGGTCTTTGGGAATTGTAAACCGAATTTCCGACTTGGTTCTATCGTAAGTAACTCTATTAGCTACTCCCCTGCACATAATATTTACTAAGTAAAGAGGAACTAATACATGAAACCCATTCTATTTATCTTTGTAGAGTTTCAAGGACAAGTCTATGAGTAGCGAATTGAAGCAAGTTGCTCAAGGATGCCACACTCGGTGTCTTTGTCCTATAGTACCTACGATGTGAATGGGTACCGCTCCGAACATCGACACATGAGAGGAACGGCCTAATGCAACAACAATTAACAATTGGAGTGGTGACTATAGGACAAGATGAGAGTGATACACTGTTGAATACTATGGAGTAATTGAAGAAATAATTGAACTATATTTCCATGGTAGCAAACCTCTCAAACTTATGTTATTCAAATGTCATTGGTTCCATCCGTTTAGGGAGTCGACGGGATACATCACTTGAAATTTGGTTGAAGTTGCGCATCAATCAATCCTACCAGGCAATGACCCATTTATTGTGGCTCAAGAAGCCACCCAAGTATACTACATCCCGTACCTATGCAAAACTATGAGTAGTCTAGTGGATTGGTGGGTAGTACATAAGGTGCAACCATATGGTAAACTACCTACCCCTAGTGAGTAGGACTACAACATGGAGACCAACAATGGTGTTGACCTATTCTTTCAAGAAGATGGGCTACCAGGGACTTTTGAAATAATAATTGGGGAAGAGGACGATCACATGGATGATATTCAAATCGATGCCGATGAGGTTGTAAACCAAGAGGACTTGGAACTACTTAATCGCTTAGACATTGATGGCACCACAGGGGATGAGGTTGAGTCAACACCTCATGATAGTGACGATGACTTTTGGAGGGCCCATCATGAGGATCCCATTGTAGATGACTACTTGAGCATGATCTTGTATGTCTTCCATTTATTTGCTGCATGTTTTTAATTTTTTGTATGAGCTTACTTGATTACGTTATATTACATTTTTCTATGAGCTTACTTGATTACGCTATATTAATTGATTTATTTTATTTCATTTCATTTCAGACACCAAAATATGAGTGGCGAGGCAAATACTCTCTAGTCGAGGCAGACGCTTGTTTAACACTCGAGGAGGCAGAGGGGCCACTCGAGGAGGCAGAGGGCAGCCACGGCCTCCAGAGGCAGAGGGCAGCCTGCCCCTCCAGAGGATCGAGGCAGCCTCGGCCCCTCCAGAGGCACCTGAGGCAGCCGCCCCTCCAGAGGCACAGGCAGCCTCGGCCCCTCCAGAGGCCTGAGGCAGCAGCAGGCCACTCGGCGAGGCAGAGGGCAGCCATGGCCCCTCCAGGAGGCAGAGGGGCAGCCGCGGCCCCTCGACGAGGCAGAGGGGCAGCCGCGGCCCCTCGAGGGGGCAGCGGGGGGGTCTACCTCTAGTAGATCAGGCTCTCAGCCCTTGACCCTCGCGTCTTGATGATGTGGAGTATGAGCACCGTGAGGCGGAGGGTGAGGCGGAGGTGAGGAGGAAGAGTACCCCGAGGGCGGAGGTGAGGAGGATGAGCACCATGAGACACAAGAATTTTGGATGCGAGGACTGCGAACCGCCACGACGACCAACCCGAGAGGAGGAGAAGATCATCGTTCTGTTGGTGACACGTGAAGACACTGTTTGCACTTTCACTAATTTAGCCCACTTAATTGCATACCTCAAAAAACTAATATGCGTGCAATGGCGAGAAGAAGGCGGGGTGACAAATGTAGACTTCCAAATGGCATAATTGGCGTGTTGATTCGATGGCACTTCCTGGGTTGGTCACCTACTGAGGAAGGCGGAGCCTGCATGGACATGGTGCCACTACAAGGTTTCTTGAAGATCCGCCTTCTTTGAAGGAGAGGTTCCATTTGACATTTGTTTTGCATGTGGTGGAGGAAAGTTTTTGGGTAAGGATTTGAATATTCAAATCTGCTTCTATGTGTTCCTATGCATGTTAGGGTTGATTAGGTCACAACTCTCGAGTCGCAATGAGTTGTACCCATTTGATTTAAAGAACCATTGTTTCTAATTTATTTAACTAGATGATGCATAACCATCAAAATGATGGTTTTGTAAAAATTTGGAAGCAATTAGCTTGGCTACTAGTGTCTGTTGAATGAATGGTTTTTATGTATAATATTTAAATCGACCTTGGTGAACATGTAGCCTCCAATCTCACCCATCTAATCTTTATTACAATAGTAGGTTGATATGCAAAGCACAACACATATATATTGGAAAGAAGCATAATTATAAATTTACCAAGTATTTTGCATTCTTAGGTGTGCTAGAATGTATGCGGTCCTTTTAACTTGATAACGCACCATGCCTATCACTGTAAGAAAAAATCGACAATTTCATAGAGTGCATATAAATCACAGAAAAAATGTTATCTGTCTTAAAAGTGAACATGTAAAGCAACAGATTGTCAAAGTAATATGTGAGTCTTTGCAATTGCTCGGGACAAGCAAGCAAAACCGAGCTAAACTACTAGAAGGGTGGATACTTTTTGTGTGTGTGTGTGTGTGTTTCTTTTGGATGTTTAGTAGCCAAGTAATAAATGTCAACTAACTTAATCATCTTATTCTTTATCAATTCCTTTTCGCTTTCATCAACTAACTTAATCATCTTATTCTTTATCAATTCCTTTTCGCTTTCATCAACTAACTTAATCATCTTATTCTTTATCAATTCTTTATTCTTTGATTATAGTGGTGGTTTCGATGAAATTTGAGGGACATGAAGTCGATTCTAGGAGAGTCTTTGCGTAATTGTGTTAAGAAGTCGATCCCACAGATGTTCTCTGAAGCACGCATCCAAGCGGTGATCTGTTACCACACACAAGTCCTTGGACAAACAAATTAAGAGGGCCGACGCTTGTTTAACGCATATCACTTTGGACGAGTACATGCAGGTAACCAACTGAACAAACGATGTCCTTGATTACAATCAATTCTAGTTTATTCATATTTAACACTTGGTTAATTAATTTAGGCAATACCTTGGTGGGCCCTTAAGTGTGAAAATGCATGGCGGCAGATTCTCCAAGACAGGTGGTGCAACGAACGATGGTTACAGAACTCTCGTGCAGCTAGGGAGCGGAGATTGTTGATGGACGGGACAGCACATCGTCAAGGCAGCTCCTCCATGGCACGTTACAAGAAGAACCTGGTAGGTCAACATGTTCATATTGATTGTATGTTGTAGATACATATGTATTGACCGCCGTGGTTTTTTTGGTTGCAGGAAAAGAAGAAGCAGAGACCTGTCTCCGATATGGAGGCATATGTAGCAGCTAGGAGGGGTGATCAGGAGGGCACCTTGTGCAGCCAGCGCGCGACAGAGAACTTGGTACGATTTCTGATCATTTTGTCCCTGATGATTTTCGCTCCCTGATGATTTTGTCCAACAGGCTGCATATACTGATGCTGCTAAGGAGATTCATGGCCCGGACTACGACGTCATGAATTCACCACTAGACGCGAGTGCTGTGTACAAGGCTGGAAGGGGGAAGAAACATGGTCGTTTCTTCATGGGTGCCGGGTACATTAGCACACCGACAACCCTCTCGGAGGTCCGATCCACGAGTGCTGCATCAACGGATGAAGTACACCTTCAAAGTCGACAGCAACCATCACATGTTTCCCAGTCTCAGTTTTCTGAGCTCCAGGCGCAGCTGCGACAGGAAATTGAGGCTAGGCAGCGGTTGGAGCAAATGCTCCTGGAGGTTAGTTGGAGCGTGGTAGTACAATAACAAAGTAATATGCATATATATATATATATATATATATATATATATATATATTCATACTTGGCTAATGTATGGCAATGTGCAAACAAATATGCAGGCACTCGGGACCGGGACTCGACTTAATGTCTCTCCGTCGGGGAACCACCGCCCTAATTATCTCGCTCCGGTTAGTAATCGTGATACCGATTATTATATTGTTAGTCTCTTATGACCGCTGATTCGTAAGACATTGCAATGACATGCAATGTAATTATTGGTCGCTCTCGCAAATTTCTTATAATGCGATTTCTTATGAAAATGTAGGAACGGCGGGATCGCTTGCTTCTCTACCGCTAATCTTTGAAAGTCAAGATGTTGCTCCTAATGTTCACACGACGTCCATCGCCGAGAGGCCACCACAGTGCTTGCTATTTTCATGATATACTAAAAGGATACCAATATTAGAAAACATTCACAATCGGTGATTGCTAAAAATGGATAAAAATGGCTACATATATAACTAATTCTCTATATCTATATCATAAATTCTTTTGAAATGTGTCAACATATAATAATTTGTATGTACACTCCTTTCTATGAATTTGATGATAAGTGCTTGAGACATAAATGTTGATCAAGAGTTCACAATGACAAAATATTGAGAGTTGGAGTTTAACATTTTTAGCTTTGTGCTTTTCATGTTCTTAACTCGATTTGCCATGTTATTAGGTTGTTCATCATGATTTAAAGGAATTTTTTGCTTTGTCAATAGTTAGGTTAATTATCTTTTCATGTAATATCAATTCCTAACTTTTGTTGTAAGATGGCACTAATATTAAGTTTTGCTCTATCTGCGAGAACTCCCAAAATGATGCTTTTGTGCGCAGTAAGATTGAAGCAGAAATTCATGCATGCAAATGGTTGTCTTGATACTTGCTTTTCTTTTATGTACATAAGAGTATGAAATTACTATTTCGAATGTCATATGTATAATGCCCGATGCTTACATTTTGAACTTGAACTTGAATGTTGTGAGCTTCGAGCTGTTATGATGTCTATACATACATATATATACATATATTGTGGAATGGATGGATGGATGGATTATTTGATTCTTTGTGGAATGGATGCATGGATGGATGGATTATTTGATTCTTTGTGGAATGGATGGATGGATTATTTGATTACTGTGGAATGGATGGATGGATTATTTGATTGCTGTGGAATGGATTTTAAATGAATTTGTGAAAAATTTGGTTCAGCTGTTTTGTCGCTTTCCCGAGTGTTTTCTGCATTTCCCGAGTGTTTTTGGCACTCGGGAAATTGACAAGTATTTCCCGAGTGCCGACACTCGGGAAATAAACAAAAAAGTTCCCGAGTGTCGACACTCGGGAAACGACACTCGGGGAGCCCACAAAACTTTCCCGAGTGTCAACACTTGGGAAAAAATGACATGTGGCAATTCTCAGCCGGATTTGTCGGAATATTTCCCGAGTGGCGTTTTCGCTATGCACTCGGGAACATCGCCAGGTGTCACTTTTCGATGGTTTAAATCGGTCAAGCGTTGACCCAATCCCGAGTGTTTTTGAGCTGCTATCAGTGTGAACACTGGAAATATTCCGTTCTGGTGCGAAGGCCGCTCATTTGGATTTTTTCCCGAGTGTGCGAGTTTCCCGAGTGTAAACAGTAGCACTCGGGAATGTCAAATTTCCCGAGTGTAACACTCGGGAAACTGTTATTATCCCGACTAAACTATCCCGAGTGTTGTTTCCCGAGTGTGACACTCGGGAAATATATTTACCGAGTGTTTACCTTCTTGTCCCGAGTGTTTTTGGCACTCGGGAAATATCCTGTTTCTGGTAGTGAACATCTCTGGATCCTCCTCCTCTTCTTCTTCAGCAGCTTTCTTCACCTGCTGGCTGGGTTTTGCCTCTTCCACCTTCTCTTTTCCCTTGTTGGATCCTCGGAAACGGCGACGGAGAAGCCGCTTATACCGTTGGGTGAGCGGCGCTACCGAGGTGACTCTGGAGTAATAACCGGAGACAGAGGGGTGTAATCCAGTGATCTTGGTGTATAGTCCACCGCTGGACCGTCAGGAGTGTCGGGGCTCTCATTACAAACTGATCCAGTCCCCTGATCTGGGTCATTACGAAGATATAACTCCCTTTGCATGTTCTTAATTCCGTGCTTGGCCAAGTGATACTTCTCATGCACCTTCTGGTACTCCTTCAGAACCCTAGTATATAAAATCTCCTAAGCTAATATGTGGGTGGCAACTTCACGAATGCGGGGATCCTCACCATCACCTGGGCAGGGAATAAGGAAACTGAGTCCACCACTCCCCTTCTGTGGAATAAGCTGGTACTCAGAGTGTTCAAATTCTAGGTCATAGTCTTGGCGAGGTGCAAAGATCGCCGCCTTTGCAAAGATCCTCTGAATTGCCTCTTTCTCTCTGCGGCGTTGGCCCACAAACCGACATTCATCGTCAGGTTTGTAAGATAACGGGGTCAGATCTACCCATGCCTTCCAATGGTACCTTTTTCCATCACAGATTTGTTCCTCTGTGTGGAAAACAGGCAACTGCTCAGCTGTGGCGCCAATAAACTGTATCATCTCGTGCAGTCTTGCGGCCCATCCTCTAAACATTGTATGGTCGGAGTAGGAGTTCTGCATCTTCCTGACAGACGAAAAGTTTGAATAGTTAGCTAAGAGGAGATAAATCATTTTAGAGAACAACACAATTTTTTCAAAGTCTAAAGTAAGGTGAGGTAGCAACAGACGAAAAGAGACAGAAATTTAATACTTATATTTTTGTTTTGAGAAATCCTTTTGTAGTTTTTGAAATTATCAGTTTTTAAAGGTCTTCAATCCTATAACCAAGCTAAGGTCTCAACTTACGGTCAAGCTGGCTCTGATACCACTTTTGTAACGACCCCAAAACTGGGATCGCTAGAATCTTTACAACTGTCCAGGATGTACAGTTGTAAAGTCATGATTTCACAAGCAAGCAAACGTTTACAACAAAAGACAGACTTTTATTACAACAGATAGGGCTTAACAGCCAGTTTGAAAGCGGAAGCGGGCATTCAAGCCCGAAAGTAATATAATGCACTTCAAAAGAAAGAAACACAGCGACTTGGGCGTAAAAGAGACCCTAATACCAGTAGTCATCGTAGTCTACTGGTTCTTCTTGTTCGTAAGGAACACCTGGATCTTCCCAAAATTCTTCTGTTGATGTTTAAGCAAGAATGAGTACTACTACCGTACTCAACAAATTGCATAGGAATTGCTATTTAATTATACGCTGAGAATATCAAAAGAAGGGTACGGTTTTACCAATACAGGTATATGTGGAATGCAATAGTTGAATTTAAAAGCTTTGTAATAAATAAAGACAGTAAAATAGTAATAAATATAGCCACAGGGGGTTACAACACCTGAAATTACCAATTAACATCTGTAAAAATCTACTTATGCCTCGTATGTTGGAATCACCCATGAACACAGCTTCATTAACCGGAAGCACGGTGTATTCGAATAACATTGATTACACTCTGCAGAGTTGCCCAACTTTACCCACACGATATCACAAACTCACATTGACACGCATCATGTTTTGCATAACCGAAGTTAGGATAACAAAGCCTTTTCACCGCTTATCCTTTTAGCCTCTACCGGTAGATCTTAATCCATCTGACCCTCGGGAGACCACCGGCCAATAGTGGACTTTGTACCCCGATGCTGACGGGCCCATACCGTTGCAAGAACCAGCGAGTGTCCTTAGAGGCCCACCCCTGTCTCGCCTTTGATATTGCAGATATTCGATTGGATGAGCAGTGTACTAAGCTAGGGAGTAATGACCACGCATGTGGTTGAGCGGTTTACTGTGTCTGTTACTTAGCACAAGGTTCTTGTCCTTACTTGTCACCCAGTGAGGCGATGGCCCAACCCGCTGTTGCCCACCTCTAGATCTCACTGATGACTCATTTTACCAAGTATCTTGGGTTGTCCAACATTTTGGTCTCAACCCTCAACTCACACCCAAAACCTATTGGCCTAAAGCCAACCTTCCTTAACAGTATTTAGAATAGAGTTTTGCATGACTTTGCAGAATAATTGCTATTATTTTATGTGGACCAAGTTTGTCAAGGTGAATATGGCCTACAAGAATGGGTGGTTTAATATGTGGGGTTAAGGTTTTATATCTATTCAACATGGCATTCCAAAGTATTATTTCTTTGTTGAAATAATTGGCTAAAATATTTTAATGAAGATAATAATATGAATTGCATGGAATGTAGGTTCAATATGTTCAAGGTATGCAACTTGCCTCCTTGCTCAAAGTCCACGAACTATCTTGCTACGTCTGTGTCCTGTCCTGCGAAGTCCTGAGCTGGCTCGTCGGCGTCGAAACCTAGCGCAAGACACAAAAACCAATAAAACTCCTGGCTCAACAAGGAACGAGCCCAGAAAATAGATCCAACGACAACAAAAATATAAAAAGAGAAAAGAAATCAACTTAAAGAGGTAAAGGAGTTGGAAATGGCTGAACGGAGTTAGGATTGGGTTTTATGAGTTCGAGATGGTCAAAAAGGATATACTAACTCAATTTAGGGTTTCCAAAGAATAGTGATCACTTTACTGTTCATACCTATTAATTAGATATAAACAATAATTAATCACTGATTTTAGGTTTAGGAATTACTGTGCATTTTCTGGAATTTTTGGAATAAAAACCTATTTTTACTGTGCTGTGAACAGTGCTAGGCCGGTTTTAAATGAACAGTGTTGGGCTACACAGTAACACAAAACACTGTGCAGCCCTAAAAGAAAACGGGCCAAACGCCCACGACCAAACACACACAGCGTCTTGTGAGGAAAAAGGCCTTGAGGCTCATGGTGGCCAGCCTTGACCATAGCGCCGCATGGCCTTGTGGCAAGGGCAAGGAGGAAGTGGCTCGGGCGGGCGCGCCACGGGCGACGGCAGAGGCGATGGCGGGGGGACGGGAGGACAGCGCGAGGAGGCGCCGCCTCAGGTAGGTCCTCTAAACCCTAGGGTTTTTGCGGGGATTTGGCGTGTGTGGGTTCTAGGGTTTTGGGGTGACGGCGGTGAGGGAGAGCGGCGGCGCCGGCACAGATCCGGCGGATCTGGAGCCGGAGGGGGTAGGGGAGGGTTCGGGAGGGTTGATTTGGCTTTGGGTGGGAGGGATTTGCATGGGGGTTTTTCTTACCGGGCGGGGAACCGAGGCGGCGAGCTCTTACCGGCGTCGGAGACGAAGACGGGGAGGGGGAAGGGTTGGTGCGGGTTGAGGAGGCCGAGCGGGGCGGCTTTTATAGCCCCCGCGAGGCGGTGGGAGCAGTGGGAGGTATGGCGGCGGCGTGGGCGCCTGCTGCAGGGGGGGTGAGGTGGTTGGACGCAGGGGTTTGGGCGGTGCCGGACGGTCAGGCGGCGGTACGGGAGGGGCGTGGGTCGAGTCGAGGTGGCGGCGGCCCCCCTCACTGGAGTAATCCGGGAGGTGGCGCTGCCACCGCTTGGGGCGCGGGGTTGTAGGGTGGACGGCGCAGGGTGGCAGGCGAGGTGGAGGGTGAGGTGGCGGCGGCGTCTGCAGGCCGTCTGGGGCGGCCAAAGGCGGTGGTGGTGGCGGCTTCCCACGGCGACGCCGCCACTGGTGGAGGCGGACTCGAACACAAAAGTGCGACCATGAGGGAAAGGCTACTGTGGGGCATAACCGGAGGGAAAGCGGGAAGGGGAAGGGGGAAGGCGGGGATTAGGGTTAGGGTTTGGGTTTGACAAATTTTGGCCGAATTGATTTTGGATTTGAAATTTGAAAATCAAAGTTGAATTCAAACTAATTTGAATTTCTTTGAAATTTTTCAGGTGTTTCAGATGCTGACTCTTAAATATAAGGTTAATCTATTTAAATACCAGTCAAAATGAAAATAGTGGTGAACTTTAATTGAAGATTAGTGAGTGTGACACTAATGTCTAAGTTAAAATAGAAATTGTGTTAACCACAAAATCTTAAAACTTTATTAAAATGTAGGTATGTACGGGTAAGGTGTCTATGTGACCACCAGACCCCGGGCCGTTAACAATTAACTAAATCAAATGTTATCTTTCCAACGAGCACAATTTAACTAGAACATAATTTGACACATATGCCACACACATAATTAAGTCTAATTTGAAAGAAGCTAAACTATGAATCCCTACCGTATAGGTTCCTCTAATTAATTCTACTCGGTTGAAATATAATCAATTAACTAGGATGAATATTTGCTATTTAAGAACTAGTAATCAATAACATCTAAGCCTCATGAAGTGGAATGAGTAATTAGTCGCTCAATTAAAAATAGTCCTTAGTACATATTTTAGTTAATGGTTAACCTACTGTAATAGGTGTACCTTAGCGTAAGCTTGATCACGATAATAACTATGAAAACAACATATTAATACAATGATGAAACTCAGACGCATAAAAGTCGTCGTCTAAATCGTGAGAGTGGTATCTAGATGATACTCATAGGACACACCTAAAACATGGAACTTCCTCAATAAATAGGAAATAATAAAAAAAATATTAAATGAACTGGGCCTCCCATGCAAGTCGTGGTAAGGTGCTCTCAATAAAACGGTAACAATTCAACAACAAATCAAATGCAAGTCAATTTCATCTATCGTACACCACTAATAGCTTCCAATAAAAATAACAATTCATAAAATGAGAAAAATCCAATTTTAGTTCAAAGGAAATATGCTTTCTCTGTTGGAAAGTGTAAAAATTTTAGAAAAATGCGCTTTCGGCACCTTTATTTATTTTCACGATTTAACAGCCCAGCTAAATTCAAATGGCTATAACTTTTGCATAAAACTCTCAATCATATGAATCTTTTTTTCTATAAAATCATGATCTGTATGATTAAGCAAAAATATTTGGATTTTCTTGCTGTTGAAATTATTTTTCTGTTTGTGATTTATTCTCTGTTCTTTCGAATAAACGCCAGAATTTGCGAGCGAACTTAACAACGATCAAGCGACCTCACTCTCTGAACAACCTAAGCAAGGCAAGCACCCCATTTGACCATGTTGATCCTACTATTTTAATTATTGTACTTCTTTTTGCAAAATCTATTATACATGCGTGTATGTTTGCTTAAAATTGCTATATTTGGGAATAACGGTAGTTATATTCCTGTTCAATGCATGATCCTCCTTGAAACATTGATATCCTTACTGTTATAGCCATTGGGTTATGGTTTAGGCAATAGATGATGTCGATTTGGGTATTTCAAGTGTGAATATTGTGCAAGTGCTTAGCTGGGCTCTAAATTTACTAAAATTAGAAAATGGATAAAAATGATGAATATAAATTTGGAATTTTTTGAAATGATGGGCCAGAGGGGTTTACCTCTGTTAATTTTTATAAAAATAAAAATAAAAAACTTAGTTTGTGATGCGGACGAGTTATATTATAATCTGACCAGTAGATAGGGGGAGTTCCTCGCCCAGGTCAATTAAGGATTGAACGCTGATAAGTCCTATCTAAGTCTAAAGCGTACAACCACATGTGCCAGTATGGGACGGCCTTAGCTAATTAAGTCATCGACGACTAGCCTTACATATTGGTAGGCCGTAGTAGTGTGAGCATGACTGGGTAGGCATGCTCGATGGGGCTCTCTTCACTGAGATGTTGGGAACAAAGCTTGCCGACACAATGGTTAATGCCTCGCTTTGACAGGAGGTACCTGTCGACGATCGAATCGCCGATCTTATGAAATATAATAGAGGAAAAATGACGCGTATCTCCTGGAAGAGAATGGGGCTGCTCTTTATTGCTATGAACTGGCTATTACAAGGAGTGTCTATGAATAGACACAAGACTAATCCTAATTACACTGAGTATGATGCTTGATTGCTCTCTGTGCTCTATCTTAGATCTGCTACCCCTTCGCCTCTCCTTTTTTTAATCCTCCCATGCTCCATCTTTAAATAGTTTCTGAAAAGGTGCGAAGCGTTGTGACTGGTCGGAGCAAGGTGACAGTTGGATGAAGCACCAACTGTTGGGCGGTTAATTGTTTGTGAGACAATTAACCGTATGGTGGTTGTTTGTCAATGTCTTAGGATTGTGTAACGTCGTGTGGCATGGATTATACAGCACGTGTTTCATTCATCACACGGTAAAGGATATACCTGGAGTCAGATCCAGATATCAGTTCATAGCTTTACGAGCAGCTATCTGGTCGGAGGCTAGGTACAGGACCTTGTCCGACCAGGGTACCCAATATGTAACCTCTAGAATCTTTACGACCAGTGAGGTCGTTAGCCTTAGGGGTTACAACCACGAAGACGTATGGTCTTTTATTATGTATTAAAGTAATACATGGAGGTTTTAATCCTCGTCAGCTAGCCCCCGAACTTTAAATGAATTGGTCGTGTGAACACCTTCTTCTAATGAAGTCGTATCGGGCAGACCCCCATTAAATGTCGTGACATTCGAAGTAGTCTATATTCATTTTAAAGTTAAGAACCTGCCTTGGGAACTGAAAAAGCTTTTCTGTCCGTTGGTCAAAAAAGATTTTAACCTCCGGATGCGGTTAAGGAATAGCGGCTATAAGATCCCCTTGCGCTAGGCATTAGGGATTTTACGCCTACTGCTTTCCCTTTTCTCCTTCCAAAAGAGTCACTCTCGACCTCCTGTGTTCTCTTCATCCAAAAAACTCCACCATGTCAGATCGCATCACCAACTGGTCGGCTTCCGATCTGAGTGAGAAGAAGCTCGAGAGCTTGGAGAAGATTGGGTTGCTACCCGATAGGGATCTGATCCCTTGGAGATCAGCGGCCGGGAAGCATTCTCCGAGCGGTGAAGAAGGGGAAATTCATGTTTTCCTCGTGTATGTCAAATGTGGATTAAGGCTTCCAATTCACTCCTTCCTTCCCAAAGTTCTGGAGCATTACGGAGTTGAACTGGTCAATCTCGCCCCCAATGCTATTGCCAACCTTAGTATCTTCGTCTACCTCTGTGAAGCATACTTGTGTGAGACCCCGACGTTTATTAGGCTCATAATACTTAGTCATCCAATTGACCCTAGTATTATCAACCAAATAAACTCGGTCTCGAGAGATGTATACTTCCCAGAATGCAGTACACATACCTCACAACAAAAGAATGCATCAATTCCATACAACACATAGTACATAAGCAACAAACCAGAAGTTAATATTAATATGGAATAGATATTACAAAAGAGAGGCCCTTAGGCCAAATAACAATTCTACAAAGATAACAGCGGAAGCAAAAGTGCCATAAAGATGGCTATAACACAAAGCCAATCAGTGTGCCTTAACCCCTAGGCATCGACCGACCGCCAAGCTAGTCGTCAAGAAAGCGCAACACGTAGCACAAAAGAGAGGCTCTTGGAGCTCTCCTTCTTCCTCTGCAACAAAAGCCACAAAATTGCCACAACCACGGGCGGATGAGTACATAAAGTACTCCGCAAGACTTACGTGTGAGATAACAGTAACTATAAATAGCTACATGCAAGCTTTATTTAAGTGGATGAGGCTTTGGACTCATTTTAGCATAAAGCAACATTTATTTGCAATAATATAGTAGATTGAAAGCAATTTGACAAAGCATTTTTAATTGTTGAAATAACAACGTGATAATAACATAATAACAACAACAAGAACAATCACGGAAGTGACTAACCCAAGTCACCACAACAATAGCATGAACTCCCGCTCATACCAACCCATCAAGTTTTAATTAAAAGTTTGAGACTAGTCTTGAACGACCTTACCAAGCATGTCCATAACCTAGGACGAGGCTATTGAATAGTTTTATCCTGCAGGTGTACCACTGCATCCACACGCCAGACCGCCTTTCCTTTACGCACACTTCCAAGGTGTCTTTGCACGGCTAAGTCCTACGAGACCTTTCCAAAGGATGAATGCTAATTACGAGTGCACAACCCACGGGAGAAGGAGACATCACAACCTTCCTAAGCTAATGCTCCTCCCACACTATACATATACATTTGTTTTTGAAAACACACCAACCGAGCTCGCTCATAATTAACACCTCCTAGAGTACTTAGTCAAGAGGGTTCCATATGCCCCTCGCGTGGTTAGTACGTGAAATCGCTTGGCTTAGTGACCCAAGTACTCGGTCCTTAGGGACCTGCATACCACCACATTCCAAAAACCGCACCATCCATCCAATATGCCCAAGTCTAAATCAATCTTTTATTTTCAGTTTTGATTTTACAATTAATCAAAGCACAAGTGCTGGACATATAGGAGTAATAATCATTTTTGAGTGATCAAGACCATCGACTAAGTCGATGATCGCCCAATACTACCGATAACTAAGCATGTCTAAGCAATTTACCTCGAAACTACTAAGTGATAAGAGCTCATCCAACGAGCTCCCACCACAGCAAATAACCTAGGCTCATGGTAGTAGAGGATGAACAATTCCTACAGATTATGCAACTATAGGCTTGCTAGTGACATTTAACACAAAGTAGCATGCATACATAGAAGTAAAATGATATAATAAGCTTTAAAGTAATGGGACAATGATGGAAATGATCAAACTGCTTGCCTTGTTGCTGGCCAAGTTGTGGCAGAGGGTCGCTCTCGGGATCACCACAAATGTCGGCTTCAACGGAAAAGCGAGAAAGAACCGATAAGAACGATTTAAACACAACAAAGACAGCACAACAAACGAACTCCAAAAGCCATGAAAATTTTACAGCAGCAAGACAATGATTTATCATGAATTTAGCAACAAGAACCAATTGATTTGGATTCTCAATGCAAAAGATATGATGAAATCAATTCTGCTCAGCCCTAAAATTACCAAACTGCACTATTCACTAATTTAATTACGAGGCAACATTTTCTAGAAAAGAAGTGAAGCTGAAATTTTACTGTAAAACCAGCACCTCATGAGATGAATAACACAATTGAGTTCATCTCATTTGGAGCTATATTGCACTTTCTATAATTTTTCAAAAACAAGAACTTGAACAAAATTATAATGCACAAGTCCTCATTTTTATAACAGCAACAAGCCCAAAACTAATTTTCACAGTGAGTTCATTATTAGAGGAAACCAACAAAGTTGGTCTCACTCAAAAATAATCTACAGAGCATTAGTTTTGTATTTTACAAGTTAAGCATTGATTTAAGTGCACATTTTAAAGTTGGTTTTAAAATCTAATGGCAAACTGTGCTCTGGAGTTGAACTCAACTTACAATCATTTTTGGATTAAAGTCAAGTCCAAGACAGAGCCAACACAATTTGAATGACCTCAAAAGGATTCAAAACGAAGAAGATATGAAATTCTAAAGTCTATACCTTATTTCAGTTTAACTAAGACCTCACTGGAATTTCTAAAACCCATAAGGACAGGGGAGGTCATGAGCCACAGATCACAGATCTAACGGCTCAGACCTCCCAGGTGAACAACGCACACGCGCTCAGGAGGTCCAGAGGTCCTGGACCTCCTAGCAACGCACATGCGCGAGGTGAGGGGAGGTCGGGGCCGTAGATGCGAAATCCAACGGACCACAACATGGAAAGGAGGTCCGGAACGGACCAGATCTAAAGGGGGAGGTCCTCAACGGTTGAGATCTTCCAAAGGAAGGTCCAAACTATCAAGATCTCCCTGAGGAAGATCTACATCGTCAAGACCTCACAGGGAGGTCTGGGACGGTCCAGATGTTCCAAGGAGGTCCTCGATGGTTCAGATCGTCGAGGAGGACCTTGACGGTCAAGATCTACCCGGGAGGTCATGAACGGCCGAGATGGCTACGGAGAGGTCCTAAACGGAGGTCTAACGTCCACAGCACCTCCCAGGAGGTCAGGACGGCCACGATTGCGCAAGGGGAGGTCTTGGACGCCTCAGATCTCCTTGGAGGAGGTCATGGAGGTCCTGCATCCAGCGCTTTAACTTCACAAGACGCCGCTGGACATGAATAAATGCGCTACCGACATCAAGGAGGTCCGCTACCGGAGGTTTTAAATGCGCACAAGAGACAAAGTTTAAAGGCATTTATCGCTAACCCCATGATTGCAATGATTGGGCATTTAAAACGGTGAATTCATGTCCTAAAACGACAATGACACGCCGGACGTCCGACAAAATCTCGGCGGGAAGAAGTGATCTCGCCGGCGATGTAGAGCCCGCCGGTGAGGTCCACGATACCGCGGTCCGCAATAACCATGCGCACTCAATGGTCCTCCTTCAACGGCGGCGGCGGCCTTGAACGCCGCCGAGCCGAGAGGTCAAAGATGACCAAAGACGGCCAAACTACGAAAATGCAAAATGGAGCTCCGCGCGACAATCAAGCGTGTGCCAAAACTTAAGCTCCGCAACATGCATTCAAGCGGGTGCCAGCAACTAAAGGACTAACAGGAGGTATACCTGGAGGTCCTAAGGTGCTGGGGAGGTCGTGGAGGTGATGACCGGAGTTGGGGAAGACAATGAAGCTTCGCCGCTCACGGCACCCGCTCCAAGCTCAGCTTTGTCCACCTCTGAAAAATGCCCAAACAAAATAAGTTAGGGTTAACTTCCAGAGGTTTGGGGAGCACAAAGTGAGCAAGGGTTGAAGAAGGAGCCACTGGAACCCTTAAGTCACCGAGGAGTTCCAAGGACTTCAACAATGGCGCCAAGATGGGAGGTGAGTTTGGGGATGAGGAGCTCACCACGCACAAGTGCAAGGCCGAGATCGGTTGTGTGCAAAGGAAGCCAAGGGAGGATCCCTGTGGTGACTTATAGCCCGAGTGAAGGTTATGAGTGGGGCTAAGCTCCATGGTGAGCTTAGCCCCCAGGTTGGTCCATGGGGTGGACAAGACATAAAGGTTGACAAGGCGGTGTCTTGCCGACTGAGAGCGGAAAGTCGACCTGCATTAAATGCGGTCAAGAAAGAGTCAATTAAAGGTGCATGAGGCTCGGCGCGCGTACACTCCACCTGCCGAGAGCACGCATGCGCGCCAGAGGAAGGAGAAGAACAGGGAGGTCCTTATGACCGCTGGATAAGACACGGGAGGTCCTAACCATCGGATCTCATTTTGAACCGTTATGTTTTAAGTGGCCGGGAGGAGGTCCCACCACACGATCAAGGATGGGAGGTCGTGGCCCTCCGATTTCTTAATCGAGAAAACGCGCGTGGGGAAAGGGACAGAGGTCCAAAGCGTTGATCTCCATCCAAGCAGTGCGGACCTCCGGTGAGGACTTAATCGCACGCGATCAAAAAGACATGAGGGGAGGTCATGGCCTTTGGATTTAAATCCAAGGGCACACAATGACCGGGAGGTCTCGATATGATGCGCAACAGTAAGGGAGGTCGGGACCGTTAGATTTAGATCTAAGGGTTCCAACAAAAGAGGTGGAGGTCTGAGCTTGCATAACGCACAAGGGAGGTCATGGCCTTTAGATTTAGATCTAAGGGCTACGATCTCACGTCTTGCGCCGGGAGGTCTGTGCGCATGAGACAAAGGAGGCCGTGAGTAGATTTTAATCTAACGGTGCACAACAAAAGATGGGGAGGTTGTGAGTGCTTGATAGCAGGGGAGGTCGTGAGTCGTTGGATTTGATCCAATGGCTACGACCTTGGTTAGGTGGGAGGTTTGCTTAGTTTAACAGTGATGGGAGGTCGGGGCCATGGATCTTGGATCCAAGGGCTATGACCTCACGCAGTGGGAGGACTGATCGAGTATGTTGAGGAGGAGGTCGTGGTGTTGGATTTGATCCAACGGCCACGACCTCAACAAATGGGATGACCTCATTGCGATGGTTTAACAACTCGAGGAGGCCTTTGAAGTTTAACACATGGGAGGTCATGACCGTGGATCTTTGATCCAACAGTTCTGACTGATGAGGCGGGAGGTGCTTGCGGTGTTGATCATGAGGAGGTCGTGGGTGTTGGATGTAAATCCAACTACTGCGACTGATCAAGGTGGAGAGGAGGTCTCACGAGGTGCAGACATGGTTGGGCTGGACCAACTTGAACATGGCTAGCCCAAGGAACAAAGTGTAGGCTTTTAAAATTTAGTTTTAACAAATGAAACTTAGCAGAATTATTTGAGATAGCAAATGAACTCCAAATTTGATGAAATTTTAACTGGAGCTTGTTGACAATGAGATCAACCTTGCATAAAATTTCCAGAGGTTATTATGCAATGCATTTTTCTCAGGAAATTTGTTAAGGTTGTTTAAAGGATTGTTTTGCCTCCAAAAATTATCAACAAGTGTTATAACTCATGATATTTTTCAGAGGGTCCCATATCAGTTTTGGGACCAAGGAAAATATATTCCAAATGTTTGGCACAAGATTTAAGATAATTGGAAAAAGGAATTTGACTTTTGGTCAACAAGAGCTTTGTGTTTTGCATTACACAACTCTTGGACAAGAATTACATAAGATTTTAGGGTTTTTCAAGATGTGAGAAAAGTTTTAATTTCTACACATATAATTATACTTGATTAACCCTAATTATACATTTGGGATGTTACAAAATCTCTCCCCTTACAAAAATCTCGCCCCGAGATTTGGCTCACTCGAGAAAGAAAGATGGATAGTCCGCACGCAGACGATCTTCTCTTTCCCAAGTAGCCTCATCCTCGTAATGGTTTGACCATCGAACTTTAAGGAACTTGATGGTCTTATTCCTTGTCCTTCGCTCAGACTCATCGAGCACGTGAACAGGTGCTCGCGATAGGTCAAATCTTCCTCGACATCGAGGGTTTCCAACGAGCTTCCTCGGTTGGAACACGGAGGCACTTCTTAAGTGGGACACATGGAAAACATCATGTACCCCTCAAGTGCAGCCGGCAACTCCAACTTATAGGCAACAGCTCCTTCTTCTCGATAACGCGGTAGGGACCGACATATCGAGGAGCCAACTTGCCCTTGACGCCAAACGTTGATGGCCCTTCAAAGGAGAGACTTTGAGATAAACAAAGTCATTAGGCTCAAAACGTAACTCACGCCGACGGCGATCCGCATAGCTCTTTTGCTCGATTGGGCAGGCGCAACGCCACGAATAAGCCGGACTTGGCGCCGCCTCATTGATTGAGTCCGGCCAAAGAGAGGTCTCTCACCGGTCTCACCAGTTCAACGGGTTCTACACTTTCTCCGTATAAGGCCTCAAATGTGCCATGCCGAGACCGGCCTCGAAAGCTGTTGTTATAAGAAAACTTCGGTGAATGGCAAGCATTTCTCCCAATGCTTCCCATAGAAAGGACACAAGCACGAAGCATGTCTTCCAAAACTTGGTTGACCCTCTCGGTCGACCATCGTTTGGGGGTGATATGCCGTCGGTGAAAGCAAGACGAGTGCCCATAGCCTCTTGCAAGCTATGCCAAAAGCGAGACGTGAAAAGGATCCACGATCCGACACAATCGTCTACGCACACCGTGCAAACTCACGATGCGGGCGATATAGAGTTCCGCCAAAAGACCTACCCAAGTTCGGTCTTGACGGAAGGAAATGTGCCACCTTAGTCAATCGATCGATGACGACCCAAATGGCATCATTCTTCTTCGGGGACGTGGGTAGACCGGTGATAAAATCCATTCCGATCGAATCCCACTTCCACTCAGGAATTGGCAAAGGCTGAAGCAGTCCAGCAGGACGCTGATGCTCGGCCTTGACACGACGACACACGCCGACTCAAAGAACGAACTTCGCGATCTCCTCTTCATTCGGGTCCACCAAAATCTCTGGCGGAGATCTTGATACATTTTTGTGGCCCCGGGATGAATGGATAAAGGCGAATCATGGGCTTCGCGGAGGATTAAATTCCACAACTCCATGTCCTTTGGAACCACAAGGCGCTGCCCGAACCTCACAACACCATGCTCATCCTCAGAAAAGCACTTGGCTGTTCCGGCCTTGACATTTGCCTTAATGCGGCTCACTCCCAAACCGATCGCCGAGCGGACTTGATCCGATCCACCAAGGTTGGTTGCACAACCATGGCAGCGAGAAATCCATGCTCAACTATCTCCAAGTTGAGACGCTGGAATGCCACGAGAAGAGAGGGCGAATGCTCCTTGAGCACTAAGGCATTACAATGCGCTTTGCGACTAAGCGCATCGGCAACGACATTAGCCTTGCCCGGATGGTAGTGAATACCCATGTCATAATCCTTGATCAACTCCAACCATCTCCTTTGCCTGAGGTTCAGGTCAGGTTGGGTGAACAAGTACTTGAGGCTTTTGTGATCCGAATACACTTCACAACGACACCGATTAGGTAATGTCGCCAAATCTTAAGTGCATGAATCACAGCACCAACCCAAATCATGAGTAGGGTAGTTGAGTTCATGAGGTCTCAATTGCCTTGATGCATAGGCCACTACCTTGCCTTCTTGCATAAGGACACAACCGAGGCCTCGACGAGAAGCATCGCAAAAGATATCGAAGTCTGCGATGGATATCGGGAAGAACAAGAACAGAGCGGTGGTCAAACGCTTCTTGAGTATATGGAAACTTTCCATGCAAGCATCGGACCACAAGAACTTCTTGTCCTTCTTGAGCAACTCCGTCATCGGCTTCGCGATCTTGGAGAAGTTCTCGATAAAGCGGCGATAATATCCCGCTAAACCAAGAAAACTCCGCACTTCGGTGACCGAAGTGGGCGGACTCCAGGAAAGAACATCGGTGACCTTGTTAGGATCAATACTACGCCTCCGCTGAAAGAATATGGCCTAAGAAAGCCACTTCCTTCAACCGTAACGCACACTTCTTTGAACTTCGATACTGGTGGTGCTCACGTAGCTTGCCTAACACAAGCTTCAGATGCTCGGCATGATCCTCATCGTTCTTGGAATAGATAAGAATATCATCGATGAAGACCACGACAAACTTATCCAAATACTCCATGAATACCGAATTCATGAGGTTCATGAACAAGGCAGAGCATTGTTGTTAAGCGAACGACATGACAAAGGTACTCGTACAAGCCGAAGCGAGTAGAGAATGCCGTCTTTGGAATATCCTCAGTCGAATCCAACTCGATGATATCCCACTCTCAAATCAATCTTGGAGAAAACTCGAGCTCCAGTTAATTGATCGAAGAGATCGTCAATGCGGGCAATGGATACTTGTTCTTTATCGTCACTTCATTAAGTGGGCGATAATCGACGACATGCATAAAGTACCGCCCTTCTTCTTTACGAAGATTCTTTGGACAACCCCAAGGAGATGAGCTAGGCGAATGAAACCCTTCTCTTGCAGCTCACTTAATCGCTTCTTCAATTCTACCAACTCGCTCGGTGGCATCCGATAAGGCCTCTTTGAGATAGGGGCGGTACCAGAGCCAACTCAATGACAAACTCGAGGTCTCGAACGGGTGGCATCCCGGAAGATTCAAGGAAAGACATCAACAAAGTCACAAACTGTTGGGACTTCGCTAATATCTAGAGCGGCTTCGCTTCAAGCGCGAAGAGATGAGGATCTAGCGACTTGCATGAGAAGCTTAACCCGGGAGGGACTAGATAGAGATGAGCTTCTGGCGCAATCGATTTGCCCCATGTGCTTTGGGACAACCAATCCATGCCAAGAATCACATCAAGACTCGCTGAATGGAGAAGGATAAGGTTTGCTAAGAAACCTACCCTTCGATCTCGATAGGACATCCCTACACTCAGATTCGCTCTCAACTCCGAACCAGAGAGCGAATGAGTAGTGGGACCGACAATGGAGAGAAAAGAAGCTCTCCGATAGCAAAGAAAAGACTCGTAAACAAAGGAATGAAATGCTCTGAATCAAACAAAACAAAGAGCGGGATGAGAGTTAACGAAAGTGTACCTAGCACGACGCCGGGTGCCTCCCGAGCCTCCTCTGTGGTGATGGCGTTGACGCGACCACTACCCACGCCTTTGGGTAGCCGGACGATCTTCCGTCCCGAGATGCACCACCTCTGCCCGCGTCCTCCATTAGGACGAGGGTCGCTCTGCCTTCTTAGGGCATTGGTTCGCATAATGCCCCTTCGTTGCATGAGAAACATGTGACCCCGGCCTGGTTGCGGGGCCGCTCACGACTCGCAGTGCACGTGATCGAGACACGGCTGCGAAGGACGAGGAACAAAGGTGACCTCGGGCGCCTAAAGAGTGAGAGTGGTACCCCGAGGTCGCCAAGCGGGACGGAGGAACTGCCTCGATGACTTATGGGCCTCCCACTTGCGCTATGGAGTCCATAAGCTCGAGCCGCATGCTCACGACGATGGCCTTGTCGACCAAGGTCCGGAAATCGAGGAAGTCGACAATGGATAGCTTGTCCTTCACTCCTCGGACAAGCCACGCTGAACTTGGCTCGCTTAGCCATATCGGTGGCCACATCCTCGGGAGCATAACGAGCTAGATGGTTGAACTCGAGACATACTCCATGATCGAAGCTCACGCCTTGCTTGATCGAAGAAACTCCACCTTCTTGATCTCCATCAAGCCGGCAGAATGTGAGCCCGACGGAAAGCAAGACGAAACTCCTCCCAAGAGACGGTGTGGTCTGCGGGCTGCATGGCGAGAAAGCTCTCCCACCATGACAAAGCCGCACCCTCCGGTGGTGCGAGGCAAGCAGCGCCTTCTCGTGCTTCGGCCTGCGCGATGCGAGCTTACGCTCCACCAGACGGCCAATCGTCGCGATCCAACGGGTCCTCGACCGAAAAGGTAGGGGCTGAGTACGAAGAAACTCGCGAGCCTCCACGCGGCCGATGGGCATTCCTCGCCCAGATCCGAAGCTCCGTAAGTCTTTGTGGTGTTGCGCGCGATGACGCCCAAGAGAACTCTCCGGTCATCCGCGGTTGCGCCGATCCAAGAAGAACCTCGGCCATGGTCGGAGGAGGAGGAAGCTCCTCGTCCGGACCAGCTGACTAGCCTTGGCCGCTACGAGTGCGTCCGGCCATCCTGTTACAAGAGATTTCGGTTAGCAACTAATACCCGAAAAACAAAGCCTTAAAGAAAGCAAAAGCGATCGACTAGGGAAATGGAATATCACCCCAAACGAAAGCCAAAATCAGCGGTTATTTAAACTTTAAAAAGCTTCTAAAAGACTCTAAAAACAGCCAAGAAACACCAAACGCAAGGCTCAACTTCTCAATTCAACTAACCCGTATTGAATGAACGAGTAATTGGTCGAGAAGATTAAAAATCAGATTGTAAGATGAGATCTAAAACTATTATAGAGCAAGGTTAATGCAGCGAACTAAGTGTTAGATACTTAGCTAACTAGTATCACATCTTACCCTTTCATTCCCACAAGTTTTAGTTGATTAACCTCTCATTATCTATCCTAATTAGACACCTTTGAGACCGCTGTCCGGAAATTTGATGCTTGTTGTCCGTGGTTTAGATCCAAGCTCCTTGTCGAATCACCGACTCGTAACTTCAAAACCTTGTAGTGGGCAGCTCACACTTCAATTTGCCAATCTCATTGGTTCTCCCAAAACCCAGTGTTAATCGATAACATCTATTTTGTAGAAGGGAAGAGAGGAAAACAACTTTTAAAACTCAATTTAGAGTGGGATGAGAAGAGAAAGCTAAGATAGATAAGGAATAAAATCCGAGAATTTCCTAAGCTTTCAAAACTCATTTGATGCTTTGAAAATAGGTTTTCAAAATATCCTAAGGACAACCAAGCTTGCGTTACTACGGTCATAACGGCTCTGATACCAACTTTTGTGAGACCCCGACGTTTATTAGGCTCATAATACTTAGTCATCCAATTGACCCTAGTATTATCAACCAAATAAACTCGGTCTCGAGAGATGTATACTTCCTGCATGCAAGACACATACCTCACAACAAAAGAATGCATCAATTCCATACAACACATAGTACATAAGCAACAAACCGAAGTTAATATTAATATGGAATAGATATTACAAAAGAGAGGCCCTTAGGCCAAATAACAATTCTACAAAGATAACAATGAAGCAAAAGTGCCATAAAGATGGCTATAACACAAAGCCAATCGGTGTGCCTTAACCCTAGGCATCCGACCGACCGCCAAGCTAGTCGTCAAGAAAGCGCAACACGTAGCACAAAAGAGAGGCTCTTGGAGCTCTCCTTCCTCTCTGCAACAAAAGCCACAAAATTGCCACAACCACGCGATGAGTACATAAAGTACTCCGCAAGACTTACGTGTGAGATAACGTAACTATAAATAGCTACATGCAAGCTTTATTTAAGTGGATGAGGCTTTGGACTCATTTTAGCATAAAGCAACATTTATTTGCAATAATATAGTAGATTGAAAGCAATTTGACAAAGCATTTTTAATTGTTGAAATAACAACGCGATAATAACATAATAACAACAACAAGAACAATCTCGAAGTGACTAACCCAAGTCACCACAACAATAGCATGAACTCCCGCTCATACCAACCCATCAAGTTTTAATTAAAAGTTTGAGACTAGTCTTGAACGACCTTACCAAGCATGTCCATAACCTAGGACGAGGCTATTCAATAGTTTTATCCTGCGCAGGTGTACCACTGCATCCACACGCCGACCGCCTTTCCTTTACGCACACTTAGAAGGTGTCTTTGCACGGCTAAGTCCTACGAGACCTTTCCAAAGGATGAATGCTAATTACGAGCTGCACAACCCACGGGAGAAGGAGACATCACAACCTTCCCTAAGCTAATGCTCCCTCCCACACTATACATATACATTTGTTTTTGAAAACACACCAACCGAGCTCGCTCATAATTAACACCTCCTAGAGTACTTAGTCAAGAGGGGTTCCATATGCCCTCGCGTGGTTAGTACGCCAAATCGCTGGCTTAGTGACCCAAGTACTCGGTCCTTAGGGACCCTGCATACCACCACATTCCAAAACCGCACCATCCATCCAATATGCCCAAGTCTAAATCAATCTTTTATTTTCAGTTTTTGATTTTACAATTAATCAAAGCACAAGTGCTGGACATATAGGAGTAATAATCATTTTTGAGTGATCAAGACCATCGACTAAGTCGATGATCGCCCAATACTACCGATAACTAAGCATGTCTAAGCAATTTACCTCGAAACTACTAAGTGATAAGAGCTCATCCAACGAGCTCCCACCACAGCAAATAACCTAGGCTCATGGTAGTAGAGGATGAACAATTCCTACAGATTATGCAACTATAGGCTTGCTAGCTTACATTTAACACAAAGTAGCATGCATACATAGAAGTAAAATGATATAATAAGCTTTAAAGTAATGGGACAATGATGGAAATGATCAAACTGCTTGCCTTGTTGCTGGCCAAGTTGTGGCAGAGGGTCGCTCTCGGGATCACCACAAATGTCGGCTTCAACGGAAAAGCGAGAAAGAACCGATAAGAACGATTTAAACACAACAAAGACAGCACAACAAACGAACTCCAAAAGCCATGAAAATTTTACAGCAGCAAGACAATGATTTATCATGAATTTAGCAACAAGAACCAATTGATTTGGATTCTCAATGCAAAAGATATGATGAAATCAATTCTGCTCAGCCCTAAAAATTACCAAACTGCACTATTCACTAATTTAATTACGAGGCAACATTTTCTAGAAAAGAAGTGAAGCTGAAATTTTTACTGTAAAACCAGCACCTCATGAGATGAATAACACAATTGAGTTCATCTCATTTGGAGCTATATTGCACTTTCTATAATTTTTCAAAAACAAGAACTTGAACAAAATTATAATGCACAAGTCCTCATTTTTATAATAGCAACAAGCCCAAAACTAATTTTCACAGTGAGTTCATTATTAGAGGAAACCAACAAAGTTGGTCTCACTCAAAAATAATCTACAGAGCATTAGTTTTGTATTTTACAAGTTAAGCATTGATTTAAGTGCACATTTTAAAGTTGGTTTTAAAATCTAATGGCAAATCTGTGCTCTGGAGTTGAACTCAACTTACAATCATTTTTGGATTAAAGTCAAGTCCAAGACAGAGCCAACACAATTTGAATGACCTCAAAAGGATTCAAAACGAAGAAGATATGAAATTCTAAAGTCTATACCTTATTTTAGTTTAACTAAGACCTCACCGAATTTCTAAAACCCATAAGGACAGGGAGGTCATGAGCCACAGATCACAGATCTAACGGCTCAGACCTCCCAGTGAACAACGACACGCGCCGGGAGGTCCAGAGGTCCTGGACCTCCTAGCAACGCACATGCGCGAGGTGAGGGAGGTCGGGCCGAGATGCGAAATCCAACGGACCACAACATGGAAAGGAGGTCCGGAACGGACCAGATCTAAAGGGGAGGTCCTCAACGGTTGAGATCTTCCAAAGGAAGGTCCAAACTATCAAGATCTCCCTGAGGAAGATCTACATCGTCAAGACCTCACAGGGGAGGTCCTGGACGGTCCAGATGTTCCAAGGGAGGTCCTCGATGGTTCAGATCGTCCGAGGGAGGACCTTGACGGTCAAGATCTACCCGGGGAGGTCATGAACGGCTGAGATGGCTACGGAGAGGTCCTAAACGGAGGTCTAAACGTCACAGACCTCCAGGGAGGTCTGGACGGCCACGATTGCGCAAGGGGAGGTCTTGGACGCTCCAGATCTCCTTGGAGGAGGTCATGGAGGTCCCAGACCCAGCGCCTTAACTCGCGCACGCGCTTGGACATGAATAAATGCGCGCTGGACATCAAGGAGGTCCGCTACCGAGGTCTTAAATGCGCACAAGAGACAGGTTTAAAGGCATTTATCGCTAACCCCATGATTGCAATGATTGGGCATTTAAAACGGTGAATTCATGTCCTAAAAACGACAATGACACGCTCGGGACGTCCGACAAAATCTCGAAGCGGGAAGAAGTGATCTCGCCGGCGATGTAGAGCCCGCGGTGAGGTCCACGATACCGCGGTCCGCAATAACCATGCGCACTCAATGGTCCTCCTCTCAACGGCGGCGACGGCCTTGAACGCCGCCGAGCCGGAGAGGTCAAAAGATGACCAAAGAAGGCCAAACTACGAAAATGCAAAATGGAGCTCAGCGCGACAATCAAGCGTGTGCCAAAACTTAAGCTCCGCAACATGCATTCAGCGGGTGCAAAGAACTAAAGGACTAACAGGAGGTATACCTGGAGGTCCTAAGGTGCTGGGGAGGTCATGGAGGTGATGACCGGAGTTGGGGAAGACAATGAAGCTTCGCCGCTCACGGCACCCGCTCCAAGCTCAGCTTTGTCCACCTCTGAAAAATGCCCAAACAAAATAAGTTAGGGTTAACTTCCAGGAGGTTTGGGGAGCACAAAGTGAGCAAGGGTTGAAGAAGGGAGCCACTGGAACCCTTAAGTCACTGAGGAGTTCCAAGGACTTCAACAATGGCAGCCAAGATGGGAGGTGAGTTTGGGGATGAGGAGCTCAGCCACGCACAAGTGCAAGGCTGAGATCGGTTGTGTGCAAAGGAAGCCAAGGGAGGATCCCCAGGGTGACTTATAGCCTGAGTGAAGGTTATGAGCTGGGGCTAAGCTCCATGGTGAGCTTAGCCCACGGGTTGGTCCATGGGGTGGACAAGACATAAAGGTTGACAAGGTGGCAGTGTGGCCGACTGAGAGCGGAAAGTCGACCTGCATTAAATGCGGTCAAGAAAGAGTCATTAAAGGTGCCAGAGGCTGGCGCGCGATTAACTCCACCGCCAGAGCACGATGCGCCAGAGGAAGGAGAAGAACAGGAGGTCCTTATGACCGCTGGATAAGACACGGGAGGTCCTAACCATCGGATCTCATTTTGAACCGTTATGTTTTAAGTGGCCGGGAGGAGGTCCCACCACACGATCAAGGATGGGAGGTCGTGGCCCTCCGATTTCTTAATCGAGAAAACGACGTGGGGAAAGGGACAGAGGTCCAAAGCGTTGGATCTCCATCCAGCAGTGCGGACCTCCGGTGAGGACTTAACGCACGCGATCAAAAAGACATGAGGGGAGGTCATGGCCTTTGGATTTAAATCCAAGGGCACACAATGACCGGGAGGTCTGATATGATGCGCAACAGCAAGGGAGGTCGGGACCGTTAGATTTAGATCTAAGGGTTCCAACAAAAGAGGTGGAGGTCTGAGCTTGCATAACGCACAAGGGAGGTCATGGCCTTTAGATTTAGATCTAAGGGCTACGATCTCACGTCGGGCCGGGAGGTCTCAATGCGCATGAGACAAAGGAGGCCGTGACCGTAGATTTTAATCTAACGGTGCACAACAAAAGATGGGGAGGTTGTGAGTGCTTGATAGCGAGGAGGTCGTGAGTCGTTGGATTTGATCCAATGGCTACGACCTTGGTTAGGTGGGAGGTTTGCTTAGTTTAACAGGTGAGGGAGGTCGGGGCCATGGATCTTGGATCCAAGGGCTATGACCTCACGCAGTGGGAGGACCGATCGAGTATGTTGAGGAGGAGGTCGTGGTCGTTGGATTTGATCCAACGGCCACGACCTCAACAAATGGGATGACCTCATTGCGATGGTTTAACAAATCGAGGAGGTCTTTGAAGTTTAACACATGGGAGGTCATGACCGTGATCTTTGATCCAACAGTTACGACTGATGATGAGGTGGGAGGTGCTTATGATTGATCATGAGGAGGTCGTGGCTGTTGGATGTAAATCCAACGGCTGCGACCTGATCAAGGTGGAGAGGAGGTCTGCTGAGGTGCAGACATGGTTGGGCTGGACCAGCTTGAACATGGCTAGCCCAAGGAACAGTGTAGGCTTTTAAAATTTAGTTTTAACAGCTGAAACTTAGCAGAATTATTTGAGATAGCAAATGAACTCCAAATTTGATGAAATTTTAACTGGAGCTTGCTGACAATGAGATCAACCTTGCATAAAATTTCCAGAGGTTATTATGCAATGCATTTTTCTCAGGAAATTTGTTAAGGTTGTTTAAAGGATTGTTTTGCCTCCAAAAATTATCAACAAGTGTTATAACTCATGATATTTTTCAGAGGGGTCCCATATCAGTTTTGGGACCAAGGAAAATATATTCCAAATGTTTGGCACAAGATTTAAGATAATTGGAAAAAGGAATTTGACTTTTGGTCAACAAGAGCTTTGTGTTTTTGGATTACACAACTCTTGGACAAGAATTACATAAGATTTTAGGGTTTTTCAAGATGTGAGAAAAAGTTTTAATTTCTACACATATAATTATACTTGATTAACCCTAATTATACATTTGGGATGTTACAACTTGGGGATTCTTGCAACTCTGGATCTCTTCAAGTACTACTACAGAATGGCGAATACGAAGACGACGACTGGGACACCGGGTGAGTGCACCCTACGCCTCCATGACGAAAAAGCTGATGAGTATATTCCAATGTACTCAAAATCTTCGTGGTTGTCTTAGAAGAAAAGTTGGTTCTACATGAAGGTCACAAATACTGATAACCTTTACTATAATGTTAAGAAGGTGGTCGAGAGTCCGGTATGGAGCTCCTCCACACAGAAGGAGGGACATGTAGGGAGATGGGTTGAAGCCATCCAACTCCTTAATGTCAAGAGGTTAACCTCCTAGCATGTGGTGAAGGACTTTTTCATACGCCAGATTAGTCCTTTGAAATCCAGAGAAAATTCAATGCTCTGGTACATTGGTCGTGATGACGCGACCAGAGACTCCAGGGATGGTAAGTTTCAAAGGATTACGACCAGTTTGCTTACTAGTTGATTATTTTAATGATCCTGAAATCTCTCATTTTATCTTTACAGCTCTATCTTCTAATGAAATCAGAAGTCGGGTCAAGATAATCTGTGCTGGAGAGCCTGGCGAGAAGGCCGATTTCCCTCGGATCTTAGCGGTCGTTACCGCAGAAGAGAGGGCTGAGAGACTTTTGGTAAGAATATGAACTACTTTTCATATTTTCAATATTTTCCGATCGGTTTTACCGAGAAATCCTCTTTGATATGTAGTCGGTCGGATTAAGGATCGATGAGGCCACTGAAAGTTGTGTGCTAATTGACGATCCGACCATTCCTACGACCACTCAAGATAGTGGTCTCATAGAGGTAGGTAACAGAACAGAAACGTCTATTCTAAGATGAAGAATTTTCATTATCTGACTAATTTTGTTTATTAATCTAGATGGTAATCGTGGAGTCTCATAAAGTCGTTCAAGACTTGCCAGAAATGTTATCCTCGACCAGCTGGTCGAGAATATTACTTTTGATCCCATGTTGGAGAATGTGAAGGGTACAACCAACCCTACTGGTTTAGAACCGGTGAAATTGGTTGAAAAGAAGAGGAAGGCAGGCGCTACTGATTTTAAACCAGCGCGTTTCAAGGTCAAGACCAAAATGTCAACTAGGTATGTACAAATGGAATAGTCATATGAGTGCATACCTTAAATGTCCTTGGTGTATTTTGAATTCCTAAACTTCCTTTCTTCTTTTTAAGCAGATCTTCGAGTTAGGTACGACCACCGTAATATACCGTAAGATCAAGCTTGAGGAAGTCTCAGACGTAACTTCCTCAAAGTTAAAGTCCCCGAGGAGAAAGTGGTCGAGAAAGCCCCCAGGCGGACGTAAGTGCCAGAACTTGTTCTAGATCCTATGGTGATTATAACTCCGACGGCGGAGGTAGAAATCCCTAAAGATCCTCAACAAGTTCCAACCCCTGTAAGTAATCCCTCCCAAACTAACAAATTCCCTTTTTCGCCTCGATTTATCGAGGATAAGGAGCTTGATGAAGCTTGGGGGAAAATATCGGACCGTCAAGCCAAGACAAATCATGATACAATTTTTGCCGAATATAATGACGTGGCAATTCGGGTAAGTATCTACAACTATTTCCCTAGTTTCCTTAAAGTTTATAAGAAACTCAAAGAAGGATGCTATCTGTGTAGCACATGGTCGAGAACTATGCTGTGGTCGGAGGACTTGTCGAACCCGGGAGCGAAGGATCCCGAATTTTCTGTGTTCATACACTAGTCCAGGATTTCTAGTGTACACAGTCAACAAAAGTGATAATCAAAACATATCACGCACTTTATTAATAATTATTCAGAGTTTATTACAAAAGAGGCTTACAAGCCAACAGTAAATAACACAGCAGAATACGAAGAAGTAGTGGAGTCTAGCTGATCTGCCACAGGCAACCGACTGGGGTAGCGGCCTAGTCATCGAGATCCACACCGATGGTGAAATCCTTCTCCTCTGAAATTTTGTTTGCATAAAGCAAGTATGAGCACAACTACCGTGCTCGCAAGTTACACCCAATATGGAATTGTAATGTATGCATAAGGTAAACAAAGGACATTGGCAGGGTTATTTTGCGTAAAGCAACAGTTTTAGTTTAAATAATCATATTAGATTTCAAGGCCATTTTCATACAGTATTTAAAATCATAATTTAAATGACAAATGTATAATGTGGATAACCTCCAAGAAAGGTGATGGATATCCTCCAATCACAATGGCTAACCGTCCAATTTTCCCACAGGACTAACCATCCTGAAAACATCTGTTGAAATCACTTTTAAAACCAAAAACAAGTCTAACCCAAAGTGGCTTTGCTAGCATGTCCATGACCGCGGACGCGGCTATTCGAATAGTTTTACACTCTGCAGAGTTTGTACAGCTTTACCCACACGAGATAATTTGCTCTTTGAGTCGGCCAATCCACGCTTCCTAAGGCGTGTGACAAAGCAATTATCACAAGGCCGTTAAAATGATCTACCTCACAGTACTCATGCCCGCTAAGGTTTCGCTCAGTTTGGACTAACCATCCTCCGGGAGCCCCCTCTTGCGCCAGGTGGGACTATAGTCTAACCGACACCCACTCATACAAAATGGCACGAATATCTACGAGGTATCCCAGATTATTAAGCCAGGTCTTGCCCAAACAAGACGTGTGGTGGTACAGTAAGGCATAGCAAGATGTGGCTCCAAGACCGGTCCTTAATCGACTTGGGCGTCTTTCAAATCAAACCCTGGGTTTTAATCCTAACCAGATTAAACCCGTGCATAAACCTGCACCCACCATTCATCCGTTTCGCCCAAGTCCAAACCATTTTGATTTTTTTAAGTAAAACCACCTTTACAAATTCTCTATGGTAAAACAATACCGTAGATTTAATTTTAAACAATTTTGTAATGGTTTGGCTAAATCCTCCCAAAATCAAATCATGGTCTAAGCATTTTCAAACAATTTTATCTATGGTGACAAGGGATGACATTTCAATATTCAAAATTGGCCATACAATAACAATTGGAATAACTAAGCATTTAAACAGGGTATTAAAATAATTGACTAAAAAATATGCATGCAATAATAATTTTAAAAACTGAATTAAATAACTTTAAAATAGTAGGTGCAACATGGTCAAAGTGTAACTTGCCTTCGTTGAAGTCTTGAAACTCTAATTCCTCTGAAGGATCTACCTCTCCGGAATCGTCAAAGTCTATACGTGAAAGTACGACAAGTTCAAACAAAATTCAAATGAAGATTCAAATGAACTCCAAATTAAATAATTTTAGTTTATATAGCTAGATCTTGAATTTATATGAATTTAGAAATTTGAATTGGAGAAATCGGAGTTCGTATGAAGGAGAACGAACCCCGGGAAATTTACAATTCACATGAAATGATATAATTCCGAAAATTGTACTATTCATCGGAAATTGCGGTTTCGGATGACTGGAAACAAAGAAAGAGCTTTATGGCCATGGAGAGGAAGTACGATGTAGAACGCGTCGAGGCGAACTCAACGGTGTTGACGGCTCGGCGAGATGACCTTCGATGGTGACGTAGTCCGACGGAGAAGACCTTCGACGGGCGAACATCGGCGTTCCGAGCAAACGGAGAGGATTTAGTGAGTGAGGTTGGCGGCGATTTGAAGATGGAACCGCGGGGAACACAACGCCACCCGGTTGTCGTGAAATGCGCAAGGTCACCGTCAAACAGAACGACGCTAAAATGAACCGAATAATTAACAGAAATTAAATAAAATCTAAAAATTATGAAATAAATACTAAAAATAGTAGATGAATTTATATGAATTTAGGTGAAGGAATCAACGGATTTGGAGCTTTCATGTGGGAGAATGAATTTCTGGAAGAATAAAATGTTCATGTACTAAACAATGACGTGGATGACTAGAAAATCTTTACTGTTTATCTTCATTCCTAGCTGACAGAAGCTTGGTGCTGGCCGTGGTTCGGACATGGTGCTGGGTGGTGCTCCGGCGACGGTGTCGGCGAGGGAAGGAGAGCATCACGTAGAGCACGACGATGCGAAGCCATGGGTGGAGACGATGTGGCCGGAGCTAGCTCGACGGCGACGCAATTCACAAAAGAAGAAGCTTGGGTCTATGGTTTAGATGGCGATGTTGCCGGCGAACGACGGCGTTCCGACGGCCGGCGAGGGGTGGAATGGAGAGCGGGGGTGACGAGAATGCCGGTGCTCACCTCGGTTGTGGAGGACCGTGTACGGATGGCCGGAGGCGAGGACGACTATGTCGACGCGGCTTGGGCTCATGGTGGCGGTGGTGCTTCGGCGATGCTTCGGCGACGAGAGGGTGAGCACGGCGTAGGACTTGGTGCCGCGATGCCGACGGTGCGGTCGGAATCTCTAGGGAGTCGTCGACGGCGGCGCTAGAGGCGGCACAAGGAGCGGCGGCCGACGGCGAATACTTGAGAAATCCGGCCAAAAGAGAGCGAGGGAGGAGGAGTCGGTGGCGGGGTTGGAATGAGGAGGAACGGGGGCTCACCGTGCTCCCTTTTATAGGGTGAGGGGAGGCCGGGGTGGGGAGATCGGGTCGTGCGGCCATCACGGCGGTTATGGCGAAAATCCGGCGAACGTGCGCGTGATTGAGGGGGCAACGGGCGGGAATGGGGAGGTGGGGAGTGGCGGTTTGAATACCATAATTTTCGTGGAGAAATGGGGAGGAAATCCTGGGTTTGAAAAGCTTTAGGATGGCCTCTAATGGCGGCGCTGCTTGCTGCCATGTTCGGACAGGAGCAAGGGAAGGGGAGGAGAGAGCCGGCGTGGTGGTGGAGGTGGCCGGCGGTGAGGGGCGGCGGCGGTGGTGGTGGCCGGAGGTGTGGGTGACGAGGTGGCCAGGGTCGGCGGCAAGAGGCACTGCCATGGCTGTTCACGGTTTGAGAAGAAACAACAGAGAAGAAATGGTTCGGGAGGTGGAAGAAGAAAGGAGAGAGAAAGGAAGGGATAAAAGGAATTAAAGAGAGTATATTGTTGATTGAGACAAAGGTGGCAAGTTGGCTGTGGGTGCATTTGGCTTGGAGTTAAGCGTACACATGGTTGGAGCAAAATCAGGAGGGGTGACCTGATGGGAACTGGCACCAAGTAATAAAGAATTTTATTATTATTATTATTATTATTATATATATATATATATATATATATATATATTTTAAACCGAATTATGCTCACACTTTAGGCTGGTCCGAAAGTTAATGCAATGTTAGGACCAATTCAACAGATTTTCTTATTATTATAATTATTATTATTTTCGAAATAAAGATTAAGCAATAAGTCAAACATTTTAGAACATAGCAAATAGAGTCCAAAAATTCTAAAAAATTCATAAAAATTCATAGAATTGTTTTAGACTTAATAAAATTATTTCCAACTTATAATTAGTAATAGTTTTTGCACATAATTTATTTTAGCTTTAAAATAATTAGGAAAGCTTTTAAAATTCCGTAAAATAATTAAGTTTTTATTTTTTTCAACTTTAGCTCAAATAAAACTTCCAAGACTTCAAATAAAGCAATCAAACTCTTTCAAATTTTAGAAAATCCAACAAATTAATAACTTTATTTATTTTATTTTGGTAACAGCACTTTGGGATGTTACAGGACTGACCCAGCGAATAAAGGTCCTGGAGCAAAAACATTCCGAACTAGAAAGTAAGAACTTTCTATTTAGCTTATTTTCTTCTTCACTATTTTGTCTTTCTTCTATGAATTATTCTCCCTTATCGCATTTGATAGATTTGGAAAAAATAAATAAAAGAAGAGATAGTGGCTAAAGAAGCCAAAATAACTGAGCTTGAAGAAGAATGTCAAGCCAAAGACTGGTCGATCGAATTCGTGATGACCAGGCATAAAGAAGTCTTGGATACTTGTGAAAAGAAGATTGAAGGTAACTGGTCGTAAACTTGACTTAGTAGTTTGTCTCTTCTAATCATTCTTATTTAACATTTGTTTTGCTCATGTAGAACAAAATCAAGAGCTTACTAGAGCAAAAAAAGGCTCTGGAATTTGAACAAGACAAGGAGGCAGTTCTTGTGCATAATCTTGATGAAAAGATTACTGCACTTAATAAAATGATCTTCGATATGGGATCAGGATCAAGTCTGCCTACCTTGAGAGATCCAATGGAGAAGATGGACTATTTAGGTCAACTTCTGGAGGATTTGAATGGCCTGCTCAAAACTACTAGAGAAAGCTATTCCCAATCAATGAAAGAATCAATAGCCAGCGGAGTTAGTTTTGCTCTGGCAAAACTGAAGGCTTCCGACCCCTCTACTAACCTTCAAGTTGTTGAAGAAGATTTCAACTGCTTACCTAATGAGGCGACCAAGTTTCTCAAGGAAGTCAGGCATCTTGGAGACAAGGTTGCAAAAGAAATGGAGGTTGGATCTCCGTCAGGCAGTAATTGACCGGGAGATCTTTAGGAATTGACAATTGTAATATAAGAATTATGAAAATATAAGACTTACCTTTCTTTCATCAATGAAATATTTTATTTATCCGGTCGACTTATGAGATATTCATATATTACCTAGCCCCCGACTGTTTTTATAGTAGAAGGACTTTACTATATAATCAGTTAGCCAAGAATATGAACTTAAGTCTCAACCATAGTTTGGAAGTATGTAATGATTGCTTGAAAAAACTGATCGTAGTAATACTAGGAAACCTATTTGGTCGGAACCAGTGTCTGGTTTCGGCTAGTTATAGATCTGTTTCTCATAATCAAAATAACTAACAAAACATTATATGGTCGGAATAAAAAGACTTGCTTTGATGAGAAAGAAAAATATGCAACAAACGATAAGTGGTTTTATTTATATGTAGTATCCAAATCTGGTCGGAAGGACTGTTAAGAAATGAAGGTATGAAATATATTTCGCAATACGTGCTCATGCTCAAGTCCGACTAGCAGCGAGGATCGTTAGAAAAGGACCGTCGCTAGGAAGCTCCTTCCAGTGGGCAGGACCACATGCGGAGAAGGAGAGACTTCGACTAGGAGGCTTCTGTGTCCCGACCAGTAGCCAAACGAGAGTAGAACATAATTTTGAAATGAATAAACATAATCTTCGAAGTCTTAAACATAGGAACCAATAGACGACCAGAATATAGGTACATAATCTTTGGTTTATCGACTTTTGAAGCTAACACTAGTTTTGTAACACCCTGGCTATGCGGAAGCCATAATGTTACCTAAGAGACTAACATACAACAACAATACGGAATAATTTC
Source organism: Phyllostachys edulis (assembly GCA_036346405.1). Taxonomy (NCBI): domain Eukaryota; kingdom Viridiplantae; phylum Streptophyta; class Magnoliopsida; order Poales; family Poaceae; genus Phyllostachys; species Phyllostachys edulis. The sequence continues at coordinate 3,971,878 of CM070549.1, forward strand.
AACCATTTTTCAAACAAAAATGCTTGAACCAAATGGAACTAAGACATTTCTCTAAAATCCGGTAGAACCTCCTTTGTATAGATGGCTATACCAGAGGTTCAAACAGTTTAATATAGCATCATTCAACAATCAAATCATCCAATTTAACAAATCATCAAACGACGTCCAGGATAAGCTAAACAACTATAGCATAATCAAAAGGGTGTCCATAATCTTCTAATCAACCCTATTACAAATTATTGAGACTCTACTGAACCAATTAATTTCAACAACTCAATAAACCATCAATCAAACATTCTAATCCATCAACGAGAATTAAATGAACACAATCAATAAATGAATAAGAACATAAATGGATCATCCATGACCACAATTAAAACAACCACCACTAAGGATGGTCACAATTTGAATCTAGAGCAATTATCAAAAATAGGAATTGCGGCTAAATAGACTAGGTTATTCATTGTGGTTAGTGATTATGAGACGTGCACCAAGTCTACCCCTTCCCATGCATGTCGCTGCCTCGAGAGGTACCTAGCAAGCACAACACAGCAAGTGTGAGTCCACGACTCAGCAAAGTGCAATAGCAAATCAAACAATAGCATCATAAATAGTCAAAGGGAATAACAATCCCATCGTGAATAACAACATTATATACCACCATCCATCTCTTATGACAGCATCATAAGTAGTCAAAAGAATTAAAAAATTCCATCAGGAACAACAACATTATAGGCTAAACAACCAAATCCACATCTTATGCAGAAATGCAATGAATATGTCATGAATGCATCTCTTCACTTCTTAGCAATTACCGGTAATGCCGAGTAGTGTATCCATCGATACATACTCTAAGCCTGTGCCCTCTAGGCACAGGGATCCAAAGCCCACACTCCACGAGTGTGGAGACCAAAGCCTGTCTAATGCATCACGGGGATCCAATATATAATCAAGGCCTGTGCCCTCAAGGCACAGCCACAGGGATCCAATGCCATGATGCAGAATGTAAAGCATGTTATCAACTCATCATGAAAAGTAATGCTCATTAACAATATCAAACTTAAAGTATCATCATTCAACCATGGCATTCATGCCCATCAACATTACCAAGCAGCAGACATCATCATTAAATTATGGCTTTCCTGTTCCCAACCTTACCAAGCAGTAAGCATCATCAATAACTATGACATTTAGGCTCATCAACATTACTAAGCAGTACGCATCATCAATCAACTGCGACATTCAGGCTCGTCAACATTATCAAGCAGCATTCATCATCAACAACTATGGCATTCAACAGGTATGACATAAAACAACTCATTAATACTAATTGCACTTGGCTCAACCGTGAGACCGAAGACAGAAGGCGGAACGCTCTAGGACCGAGGTTCACCACCACCACAAATGAAATGTTCATTCGAATAGAGGAAGTCGTTATCCTTTCCCACGCACTCAGGATGGTAAGCCTTGCGGCAGTTCCTGGAGGATACTTCTAGATATAAACGTACATTTGATGAAAATACCGGGAATGCTAAAGAAGGACTAGAACAATAAGCCACAGTGATTCATTTACCTATCAGATGAACAAGTACCACAGCATAGCACCCAAAGACAAGTCAACACTCTATGTTAAGCAAATAAACTTTCATTACGCAACGACCTCCATGAGCTCACTATTTACTGGACATAGCATCAACCAGCATTTTGAAGGTCGTATAGGCGGATTGATTCATCATCACTGGTTGTCACGAGGTAGTTTGTAGCCTTGCTATGGAAATCCATAGAACTAATTCTACCATTGTAGTCCCGGAAGGCCAGCCCGACCTCCATGCTCTTGAGCATCTCGTCAGTGACCTCCACGGTCACCCGCTCCTCCCTCTCCCCGCTTCTTCCCACCCTTCCTCCTCTCGGCGTCCTCGCAGGGAATCGGATCAGGGAAAAAGGTGGGGATTTAGTGCTGCAACTAAACTGAATCGACAGATCGCATCACAAAAGGTGGGTGGAACAAGTACCTCGAACCGGATCACGCCGCTCCCGGCGGCGGGCAGGTTGGCCTACACCTCCTCGGCGGCCCGGCACGGTGAGGCCGCTACCGAGGGTGAGCGCTGGACGGAGCCTCCGAGGGACGGATACGTCCACGGGGAGGTCACGGTCGCCGAGGTCGTCCACCGCGTCGATGTCAGTCACGATGCCCATGCGCCGCTCGGCGACAGCGCAGAGGAGGTGGAGAGGGGAACCGTCGTGGCAACATCGGTGGCGGCTGTAGCTGGGGGCAACATCGAGGGGAGAGGAGAGTGGCGGTGAGGCCCAGGGAACGCAGGCGGCGACGGCTAGGGAGTGCACTATGGGGGAGGAGGTGAAGGTAGGCGGCTTGGAGAAAAGGAAATGGGGAGGGGTGGGCAGCGTGCAGGCGGCGACGGCCAGGGAGCGCACTGTGGGGGAGGAGGTGAAGGTAGGCAGCTTGGAGAAAAGGAAATGGGGAGGGGTGGGCGGCGTCTAGCACAAGGGGGAAAGGCGGCTGGGTTAGGAGAATTAGGGGAAAAATAAAGATGCTAGGGTTTGGGGAGTTCTTGTCTTTTGCTTTATAGGGTTGGTCCCCTTGGACCAAAGAAACCGTGGGCCGGAAGCCCATTCTCTAGGAATATAAGTCAGAAGTTACGCTTCTAACTTCATTTAATTTTATTTTAATTCTATTTAATTTTCTTTCGCACTCCATTAAATCTCAAAGGTTAAACGGGATATTACATTCTACCCCCTTAATAGAATTCGACCCCGAATTCTCACCGTCGTAATGAACACAAGAACAAATTGCCACGGAATTGGAAACAACGAATTAACACGTACCCAGAGCCAACAGGTCTAGATAATGCTCGCGCATGCGAGACTCTAGCTCCTAAGTTGCTTCACGCTCAACACGGGTGCGCCCATGGCACCTCAACGGATACCGACGTCTTATGCCCCGATACTCGTCCCGACCTCCCCAGTATACGTACCGAACGAGACCCGGACGTGGGGTCTTACTCAATGGTCAACAGCTCTAACGAACCCTCAAAACCCGACTTTTCGAGGTTCTCACTCAGCACCAAAACAAACAAGACGTTGTGTCCTCGCGTATGGACCCGAGACGGTCATAGCGATACGCCCACTTACTAATCCCCGCAACTGACGAAAATAAGCTAATGTACCTCGGGCCAACCTTCCCTTTGGTACTAAAACACAAACATGCACAACCCACATAGAACTCTTGTTCCACTTCTCAATCGGTTTCTTCATCTGAACAAAGAGCACCTCCTTTAACTCGGAACACACAATAGGACTTGCTTTAAACAACTCTTTGGTAACCAGAACCCAAATGAAAATAACAGATCCTCATCGCAACTATGAAACGGCAACTTTACACCAAAAAGGATCAAACTCAAAAGCGAAGGTTCATCATGAAATCTCTTCCACTTTCCAAGTAGGCCGTTTACAAATAAACACCACATAAGCCGAAAGAGCAACCGCTCAAATACCAAATCAAATACTTCATTTCCTCTTTCTGAACTGATAAGGACCACACATGCTAACATAAAGCCAACTCAAATTACAAATGACCTCTAGCATAAACACACAACTCAAACAATAATCAAGAGAACTCTTCACTACCCGAGGAAACAGTCTTTTCCTCAGTTTCTCTTTTAGGAATAAAATTTCTCTCAAACCTTGGAAGTCGAATTCATCGTATATTACCCGAGTTCAAATCTCTTAAAGTAGCATCCTCAAAGTTATGTTCAATCCAAAATACATCATCCACACCTTTGTGGAAAGGCTCTATTGATCCCACCGAAACACTCCAAACAACTCCTTCTACTGACGACATTAATTCGACAGGTGGCACCCAATGTATCTCAAAATAGATCTCACGTAATCGCATCACCTCAAACTTTTAAGAATAAACAATTCAGAATCCTCAATACACACGCTCACGTACTACATCAGAAGGGTTCTATCGATGATCATTACACTACTCAGGGAACGCCATATTCTATTTCCTCTAGACACAATCATTGGGCGATCAAGGATCTCGCATAAACACGCAAAGCCCAAATTTAACCTCCAAGACCTCTACAACGAACTTCTCTTATGACAAATACTAAAATCATCGGATTAAATCTTTAATCATTCCCACAATTCCAGCATACTCACTTAGTAACATCATCATGGAATCACCCATAAAATCTCGCCATACAATCCGTTTGCGTTACTCTAACAAATTGATCAAGGTTTCCATACTTTCGATAATTCCCAACGTTTCAACATGAATTAAGGTTCTAGAATTACACTATACCATGGGTTCTACTTAGTCGTAGCACTCATCAGTTTTTTTACTTCAACGACAATCATTCTATTCGAATCAAATTTCCCCCAAGAGGTTTAGATCAAAACCAATTCATCTTCTACTACTCCTCCAATAACTTGGCAGTAAAATCTCACCACTACAATTTCTTAACCTCCACCAAACAGTTGCCAATTTACACTTTGTAAAACTTTGCAGCACAAATAGGTTAATCCTTCCTCAAACGAAAGAGGCAAACTAGGACAAGATTCGACACACAGGAAAACGTTGCTCCTCACAGTGAGCACGAGACCAAAAGAAATAATCCAATAGCGATGATCTTAGAAAACAAAAATTGAGTTCACGGATGAGGGCACACATCCCTTAAAGAAGGAATAGCAAATAATAACCAGTAAGAAAATGACATTGCGATTGAAACTCGACAACTCTTGTACGGAAAGAGCAAAAAAAATAACCACAAGTTGCAAAACTTGACTCCAATCATCGATTACTCCTACTACAATCTCTCCTTTAACACAGAAAATAATAATTTATCTACAACAATACCTTGCCAACTCGAACAAGATAAGATCTTAAGACCAAACCACAAGAACCACTTAAGAACCAGTAAAATCTTTCAACACGTCGTTTTACTCGGAACAGTTCAACTACCACATGAAACATAGGATCCAAATGATCTACGCCGCAAAACTCGAAACATTTTTCATTTACGGAATATCATCATAGGTGATCAAACTACTACAAGTATTAACATCAATCTCACCTTTTGACAATTTAATAACATCGACAACATACATTAGCGCCATGAATTATCAAACTTTACTACCCCATTCTAAAGCTTTCCCGAAAGAAGCACAAGCCATAAGGTTGAAACAAGTTTATTTATTTATTTATTTTTAACCAGGTCATACTATGCAATAGCAATTTCACCGGGCACGCTATCAAAGACCACTTACGAAATTCATCTACTCAACTGTTGGTGTGCTCATCACCAACTTCAGCTCTCATTAACAATTGACCATGGTATTAACCATGTGTATAAATATGATGCTAATTCTATTTGCAATCACATAACCATTTATAAACATAGGTTCAACAATTCGCCTTATGTTTAGAAATCTGTTCAAAACATGATTAGTGATTTACTAACATAATTTCTATAAAAACAAGGTTTCACAAATTGATACACCAACATCCATCTAGTCCTCTATACAGGTTTCAACGATTTTAGCATGTCAGAAATTAGGTAAACCTAGCATTTATGTAAGATCATCAAATAGATGTTTACAAGATAGGTTCATATCGATATTTACTCTTATTAGTAACCCTGTTGATTCTAATTAGGAATAAGTATATTCTAAATCACATCTCGTCATGCAATCATTACAAGGCAGTAATAAATGAACCGGCTACGCTACCGAGGACATCGGTTAAAGCTAATTATGCCAAAGACCCAACTTGATGTCATAAACATTATCAATTATCTTCTTTACTTACAACTTCTCACTTAACACCACAAAACTTTGCAAAAGGTTTTGACACTTTCTAATTCAAAGAAAAAGTTCTAAATTCCAACACTCCAGCTACTCCAAAAGAAATTAGTATAGTCAAAACTTTCTTCAATGAAGTTTGTAAAAGATAGTCTCCATTATCTAAAATACCAAACGAATCACCGGATCACTTTTTTTTTTCAACAAGAATGGTAGAACTTCCAAATAAAAGGTCAAATGTTCGCTTTAAGAAAGCCAATAAAGACCGAAGAACTCCTCTCAACTGCAATGAACCACTAATCCCAGAAAATTCATTCACCGCATCTGAACAAGAATAATCATTCCAAACTCAAGGAAGACAAAAACCTTCCCAAAGAGACTCATACACAGCACCTGGAACTAGTTGATTCGAGGTAGACACTCCATTAATTTCATACCCCAAACGGTAGTGCAACTGGGCAACCCAAGGCTGCAACCACGTCCTAAATCTCTCGTCATCTTCTATTATAACATATAATAATCATATAGGCATATCATAAGCCTTCATAATCAATTCATAACAGCAATAATCAAAGCGACATAACGAAAACGTAAATACAATGCTTGACCCATTCCCATCTTAGTGTGCACAGTGTGTCAAGTTAAAATTTCAACTACCACGGACCTAAAGCCCGCTCTGATACCAACTGTAACACACAGGCTATGCGGAAGCCATAATGTTACCTAACAGACTAACATACAACAACAATATAGAATAATTTCAACCATTTTTCCAACAATAATGCTTTAACCAAATAGAACTAAGACATTTCTCTAAAATCCAGCAGAACCTCCTTTGTATAGATGGCTATACCAGAGGTTCAAACAGTTTAATATAACATCATTCAACAATCAAATCATCCAATTTAACAAATCATCAAAGGACATCCAGGATAAGCTAAACAACTATAGCATAATCAAAAGGGCATCCATAATCTTCTAATCAACCCTATTACAAATTATTGAGACTCTACTGAACCAATTAATTTCAACAACTCAATAAACCATCAACCAAACATTCTATTCCATCAACGAGAATTAAATGAATACAATCAACAAATGAATAAGAACATAAATGGATCATCCATGACTACAATTAAAACAACCACCACGAAGGATGGTCACAATCTGAATCTAGAGCAATTATCAAGAATAGGAATTGCGGCTAAATGGACTAGGTTATTCATTATGGTTAGTGATTGTGTGACGTGCACCAAGTCTACCCCTTCCCATGCATGTCGCTGCCTCGAGAGGTACCTAGCAAGCACAACACAGCAAGTGTGAGTCCACGACTCAGCAAAGTGCAATAGCAAATCAAACAATAGCATCATAAATAGTCAAAGGGAATAACAATCTCATCGTGAATAACAACATTATATACCACCATCCATCTCTTATGACAGCATCATAAGTAGTCAAAAGAATTAAACAATTCCATCAAGAACAACAACATTATAGGCTAAACAACCAAATCAACATCTTATGCAAAAATGCAATGAATATGTCATGAATGCATCTCTTCACTTCTTAGCAATTACCAGTAATGCTGAGTAGTATATCCGTCGATACATACTCTAAGCCTGTGCCCTCTAGGCACAGGGATCCAAAGCCCACACTCCACGAGTGTGGGGACCAAAGCCCGTCTAATGCATGACGGGGATCCAATATATAATCAAGGCCTGTGCCCTCAAGGCACAGCCACAGGGATCCAATGCCATGATGCAGAATGTAAGGCATGTTATCAACTCATCATGAAAAGTAATGCTCATTAACAATATCAAACTTAAAGTATCATCATTCAACCATGGCATTCATGCTGTAGGATCGTAATGACAATCAGAAGGGGGGGTTGAATGATTGCAGAGATATGACCTCCAAATCCAATCTTCAGCTTGTGCACTAAAGCTCCTGGAACCTCACGTTTGTCTCCAGAAGAACTTTACAAAGAAGAGCTACCTCAAAGACAAAGAAGATCAACAAACCAAGAAACAAAGTTTAACGATTCTGAACTTTATATATCAAACTTGATTTGTGTCTACAAAGCGCTCATCAAGCACCCCTCAAAGCCCCAAATCGAAGGACCTCTAAACCGCAGCAAAACAGCAAGAAATCTACGGTCAAAACACACCCAAAAGCCCGTAACTCCAAAGCTGCGGCCAGAACCACATTGAACCGGTTCTCTTCCCCTTCTCTATTTATACCCTAGAGTCCTATCCATGTCCAACACGACACCAACACGGACTCTATCTCAAAATACGTCCAGATTTGGAACCCCTTCCAAATATGTCACCCTTCTCCAAAACTTCACGCCGCAAGCCTACAGGACTCCTCCCGTAGCTTCAGCGCAAACCACCTTTGATCTCCACATGCTCCAGCGTGATCCAAACCACTTCGTGACATCCACGACCTCCTAGACCTCAGATCTCCCCATCCTAGTCCGAGTCAACCTCGTCACGAACTGTGATTCGTCCTCACGCTCAACCTGCACATGCACAGACCAAAAAAACCAAATCTTGGTCCAAGTTCTCCAACTTGACCATCCATTAGCTCACTCACACGCATAAACACTATCATGCATCATGCAACACAATAAAGCTCACGAATTTAAACTATCCTCAGCCAAATCCTCAACACGACAATTTTACAGAACATAATCAGAACTACCGCCATATTTGCCCCGGTACTACCGCACAAGCGGTCGTACCACTCGAAACACTGCGGAACTACCACTCTTCGTGAAATCTCAAAGTCTTCCAAAAGCACACTCTCTGGAAATTCCATACCTTTATCAAACGGTCATACCGACTAGCAATATTACCGACGTTCAAAGCACGGTCATACCGTTCTGCGGTCATACCGCTCCAAAACTACGGTTCTTCCGATTTTCACTTAACAGTGCTTGTCAGAAACTCTCTCTCTGTGAAAAACCAGTCGCGGTACTACCGCCAACCATGGCGCGGTCATACCGCTCAGCAAGAAATCCAATGTCCCAAAAAAAATAAGTGTTTTGGTATTTCCATACCGCCAAAAACACAACGGTATTACTGATATGCGGTACTACCGCAAATTACCAAACGGTACTACCGCACCACTGAAATGCGCAAAGGACTCAGAACCAAGCCCTGAGACACATGGACACTCCAGATGATTTGGGCCGATCAGACCACGCTTCAAAACCATCGGATTTAGGAGCACTGTAGAAAGTCCGAACGTTCCCTTCAATATGAGCCGTCAGATTAGGATCTAATGGTTCGAGCAAAACACGCGTTCAGAACCTTGATGAACGGTACTACCACAGACCCTGTAGCGGTCATACCAGACTCGATGAATCCGCATATTGGCCGGTACTACCGCTCTCAAGAAAACCAGAAACTCCAAAAACAAGCCTTCTGGAAATTTCGTACCGCCAACAAGAAATGCGGTTGAACCGTCCTGCAATAATACCACGCAAGCAACGCCGGTACTACCGTTAAATCTGACAAAAGCTGATTTTCGACAGAATTCAACAGAGCTCAAAAGCATGTCAGCATCTAAGATCACAAGCATGTTCCAGAGCCAATGTATTCAACTTAAAACACCAAGACTAAGTCTTCCTTATTGTCAATGCGTTCATCATCAAATATCATGACCAAAAACCTCTTGGTCTTACAATCTCCCCCTTGATGAATACATTGACAATACTTCCAAAATCAAGAAATGAATGTAAGTGACAGAATGTGTCAAAGTTCCAAAACTGCCAAGCGAAAGAAGGTTTCAAAAACAACAGCTGAAAAAACTTCTTTCAACACTAGAAAAGCAAATTTTTGCAGAATCTCATTTTTCTCCCCCTTTGGCAATGTGATCATCAAGAGCTTCAAACTTCGAAAAAAGAGGAGCAAGAAGAGTAAAAATCCAAAAGCTTTATGCAAGTCAATTTAATGAATTAACCAAGCCATTTGGTTGAGTAGAGCTAACAAGATCATATAAATGCATATACCACAGAGCAATATCTAGACAAGTATTCCAAAGTGATGAGACAATTTAGATTCATGACAGGCATATCACACAATGACTAAAAAGATTATAAGACCACAAAAATAGAAGTCACCAAAAAGTAAAAAGCCAAACAGTGAGACAAACTTTAAAACTGGATGAGCTACCAATCTCATAAATCACCCACTTGCTTCACTTTCAATTCTTATTTGCATGTGGCATGCTTGCAGCATACTTCTTTTCCAGGGTGGCATGCTTGAAGCATACTTCTTTTGATGAAAGCACTTTTTGTGCATTTTTTTTATTTCAAAGACACATAGCTATGTATGGCATGCTTGAAGCACACATCTTTTCATGTGAGCCTTTGTTATGTACCCTTTTTTTGTTTGATACACACTATGTATGGCATGCTTGAAGCACACATCTTTTTATTTTCTTTTTATCAACCCTTTTATCTTTTATAACATGCTAAATTGAGTGAGCAATACATGATTGAAATGAGAGATATTTTTGCTTCAAATCCAAGATTTAAAATAAGACTCACAGACAAGCTTATCATTTTCAATAAACATCACAAAGTGATACCAATAATCAATCTAGTCAAAGATTTCAGCCATGTCATGTTTTAGTTCTTTGTGTAGCAAGTTTATTAAGACCAGTCAAGATTAAAGCTACAAAGCACATGAATAAATATGATAAAGATAGCTCTACTACTCTTTTTATTTCAATGGCTTGGACTGAATGAATAAACAAAGCTTCTGAAATTTTGATCAAATAGCTCCCCCACAAAATAAGCCCATAGGATGAACAACACCCAATTCACTCCGCAAACGAACAAATCGAGAAGTATCAAGCGGCTTCATGAAAATATCAGCAAATTGAAAATCAGTTTCAACAAAGTGAAGAACAATATAACCTTTTTTCAACATGATCTCTGAGAAAGTGAAATCTGATATCAATGTGTTTGGTTCTAGAGTGTTGCACAGGATTCTTAGTAATGTTAATAGCACTAGTGTTATCACAATAAAGAGGAATAGTGCTCAATTCTAAACCAAAATCTCTGAGAGTAGAAGCAATCCAAAGGACTTGAGAGCAACTAGCAGCAGCAACAACATACTCAGCTTCAGCAGTTGATTGAGCAACAGAAGATTATTTTCGAGAGGACCAAGACATTAATGATGTGCCTAAAAAGTGACAAGTGCCAGATGTGCCTTTTCTATCAATCCTACACCCCGTAAAATCACTATCCGAGTATACACGCAAAGTAAGACAGGATGAAGATGAATAGAAAAGACCAAATTCTAAGGTGGATTGGAGATACCTGAGAATTCTTTTCACAGCCTGTCGATGAGATGCACGAGGTGAAGCTTGAAATCGAGCGCATAAGCACACAGCAAAGTGTATATCCGGCCTTGAAGCAGTCAAATAGAGTAGAGAACCAATCATACTCCTGTATTCTTTTTGATCCACTACCTCACCTTCTTCATCTGGGTCAAGAACAGTTGTAGACCCCATTGGTGTAGAGATGGGTTTGCAAGTTGCCATGTCAAAACGCTTAAGCAAGTCTTTAGTATACTTGGTTTGATGAATGAAATTGCCTTGCTTGATCTGTTTTACTTGCAAGCCTAGGAAATAAGTTAACTCCCCCATCATACTCATCTCAAACTCCCTGCTCATAGTATCTGAAAACTTAGAAACCAAAGCTTGAGAGGAGCCCCCAAAGATGATATCATCCACATAAATCTGAACAAGTAATAGATCATTTCCATGTCGAAATGTGAAGAGAGTTTTGTCTACCTTGCCCATTTGAAAATCATTTTTTAACAGAAATAGCTTGAGCCTCTCATACCATGCTCTAGGTGCTTGTTTCAAACCATACAAAGCTTTTGAGAGTTTGTATACATGATTAGGAAACTTAGGATTCTCAAAACCAGATGGTTGCTTAACATAAACTTCTTCCTCAATGTGACCATTTAGAAAAGCACTCTTAACATCTATTTGAAACAATTTGAAACCTTTGGATGTAGCAAAGGCTAAAAGAATTCGAATTGCTTCTAATCTGGCTACAGGGGCAAAAGTTTCACCAAAATCAAGACCCTCTACCTGAGAAAATCCTTGAGCAACAAGTCTAGCCTTATTTCTCACAACAACACCATCCTCACTTTGTTTATTTTTAAAAACCCATTTAGTTCCAATTACATTATGTTCATGAGGACGTTCAACTAAGGTCCAGACTTTATTTTGCTCAAAGTTTTCTAATTCTTCATGCATGGCATTGATCCAAGACTCATCAGATAAAGCATGACTTACATCATTAGGCTCAAAGGAGGCAACAAAAGTAGAATGAGCATGTGAGTCAAGAGAAGTAAACTTAGAACGTGTTACCCTTTCATGAATGTCGCCAATCATCAGTTCCGGAGGATGAATTCGTTGAATCCTCAATGGTGCAGAAGGTTCTGAAGTAGCTTCGACATTCTGAATACCTTCTGCAGTTTGTTCATTGTTTGCTGGTGGCGCAACAACAGTAGAAGATGCATGATCATCAGTAGGTGATTGCATGGTAGATGAATTATCAAAATCATCTTCTTCATTAAGGAATATACTTTCGGACTCCCCCTGAACTTGTGTACCTGAAATGTCAGTTCTAGAGCAAGCACTGACCTCATCAAAAGTAACCTCACAAGTCTCAACAATTTTGTTAGTTTCAAGATTAAGCACTCGATAACCACGAGAATGAAGAGGATAACCAAGAAAAATGCCATCACTTGATCTAGATTCAAATTTGTCCAGATTACCATATTTAAGAATAAAGCATTTACAACCAAACACTCTGAAGTGAGAAACACTAGGCCTTTTGCCAAATCTCAACTCATAAGAAGTCTTGTGCAAAGAGGCTCTCAATAATACTCTGTTTGAAACATGACAAGCAGTTGAGATAGCCTCTGCCCAATACTTCCTAGGAGTGGCATGTTCATCAAGCATGGTTCTTGCCATCTCAACCAAAGTTCTATTTTTCCTCTCTACAACACCATTCTGTTGTGGAACACGAGGAGAAGAAAATTGATGTTCCAATCCTTTTTCAGAACAAAAAGAAGGAAACAATGAGTTCTTAAATTCAGTACCATTATCACTTCTTATTACTTTCACAGCACTATTCAATTCATTATTAAGTCTGAGAAACAAATATTTGAAATGACCAAAAGTCTCATCCTTAGACACCATAAAATACACCCAAGAGTATCTAGAGAAATCATCAACAATCACAAGAATGTACCATTTACCTCCATCAAATTGAACTCTTGAGGGACCTACAGTGTCCATATGCAACAGTTGTCCAGGGCCATCTGTGATGATTACAGAAATAGAAAAATGTGGAACAACAATCATCTTACCATGTCGACAGGGAGAACAAACCAAATCTTTTTTACTTTTCAGTTTAGGCAGCCCCCTAATGAGATCCATTCCACTAATTCGAAAAAGATGATCAAAACCAATATGTCCTAGTCTACAATGCCAAAAGAAAAGATCTCTGGATTCGGAAGCTACCAAGCATCTAACATTAGATGAAAAGGAATGATTGAAATCAGTTTTAAAGACTTTCCCTAATCGAGAGATATTAAAGACAAGATCTCCAAAAGCATCTAAAACCCTGCAAGCATGTTTCTTAAAGCTTACCTCAAGATTTTCTTCTATCAATTGTGAAACCGAAATCAAGTTGTACTTCAATTTACTTACCAAAGCAACATCTTTGAGTATGAATTTGTCATTAACAAACACTGTACCTTTTGCCATCACAATTCCAGTTGAAGCATCCCCAAAAGTAATCAATTCATCACTGGATGCCTTAGTGAGGGAGGAGAACCATTTTGAATCACCTGTCATGTGTCTGGAACATCCTAAATCTACTAACCATATGTTCCCCTTCCTCAACAGTTGTACCTACATTAAGAAAGAATTGGTCTCACAGTACTGGGGTTAGTAAGATACAACTTTAGAACCCAGTACTAAGAAACACATCGAATAGGAGTAACACGAGCATTTCTGTTTTCTGGAGTCTGGCAGTAGTTAACCAAAACTACTAGGAGTGCAGGACCCTTTGTTTTGTTAAGCACTTTGATGGCTATTTCTTTATCCGTCATGTTGAATTGTTTAACACATTACTATTCTAATTTTTAAACAACATATATTGCTTTATAATTAGACATGTGTGATATGTATAGGACACCCGGTCATTTTCGTTCTGAATCCGCCCCCGATTAGGGCGGGTGTTGAGAATAATCCATACCGACCAAAAACTGGATCATGTATAAGCCTTGTAATGGTTTAAAACCCAACTCATTTCTAGACCAATCCACAGCAGCAAGCCCCACTTTCCCATTCCAAACCAGTCCACTTCACATCTCATAGGACCTAACCCAAGCCAACCCACATGACACTTTAACCCAAACCAGCCCAAACCATTTCCCTTATATGGGTTCAACCTACATTGCCAACCCATTCCAAACCATTTCAACCCACCTCATTCAGCCAGAAGCAGAAGCTTATTTCACGTACAGACGTACTGGATCATGTGCATTACAAGCTTGCTTAGTGCTTATCACTCCAACTAAGTTCTTTTTCTTTAAAAACTAAATGCAATGTAATCCAAAATAAATTAATAAATATGAAAACCAGACCAAATATTGCATTTAAAAAAGACTTAAAAATCAAATAGATTAGAGAAATTCCATAAATTTCAAGAAAATTGAAAAAAAAATATAGGAAAAAAGAGATAATTAAGAAAACAACAAATAAATTCAAAAGGTGATCATGAATTGAGGTATATCTATAGGATTACATCAAGTTGAATCTTTATAATGCATAATATCTGAAAGTTTTGAATAAATAATAACTACATTGCTGGAAACCCTTCTAAATAAATTTCTTCCTATGAAATCCTGATGCAACTTCTGCTTGACAATCCTAGTATGTAGACACAAAAAACAGTCCCTTGAAACATGGATGATGATAAGAAAGCTCCAGGAACCAAGCAACATAGAACTTTGAACCACAGCAAACCGAAACTTTTGTCACTGCTTGCAAACACCATGACTCCTGAAGATTGCAAATGTAAACAAAAACAAACCAACTAATATGGTTATTTCATAGAAAATGTATATTTCAGCTAATTAATGCACACAGCCAAGAAGCAAGAAGCATCAGTAAGCTTCCTGCAATTTCACCTAGGCATTCCCTTTTACTAATGGGATTGCTATCTTTTATGCTTCTTTGCAATCTCTTTGAGAACTTTCAGTTAGTTTGTCCAAAAGGTTTCTTAACTGAGCTTCTCAATTAGCTTCAGAAGGACATCAAGTTCAGAAGTGAGCAGGGGACACATGCAACTTCCTCAGTGCAGTCAACCTTGCCAAGAAGGATTCTGCCATCCATTTTAGGATCATACCTGCATTTGACAAAAAAAAAACGGAGGATGGCATTGAGCACTTAACAGCGTAAGACCATGAAACACCAAGCGTTATCAGGGGAAAATAAAGAAAACAACTAATTAATCAATTTCTAATGGTACATAACGAACAACGATTTATGGATTCCATATCACAGCATGCACATGTGAAGTGTGTTGGTTTCAAATTTAATCATCAATGAGTACAGACAGAACTCCTAGGCTCCTACACAAGTCAACTTCCTCAGTGCAGTCAACCTTGCCAAGAAGGATTCTGCCATCCATTTCAGGATCATATCTGCATTTGACAAAAAAAAACCAGGAGGATGGCATTGAGCACTTAACAGCGTAAGACCATGAAACACCAATCATTATCAGGGGAAAATAAAGAAAACAACTAATTAATCAATTTTTGATGGTACATAACAAACAACGATTTATGGATTCCATATCGCATCGTACACATGTGAAGTGTGTTGGTTTCGAATTTAATTATCAATAAGTACATGATTAATCACTATAATTGTGAAAACTCTACAAGTAACTTATAGTTTTATACAGTGATGCACTCAGGTAAAGGATAATCAAATTCAATTATCAACCGGTACCAGAAATAACCCATTTTACCATTGTAGGCTCTAGTTCTCTTCTCTTAAACTACGATAGAAGCCACAGCAGCAGCATAAAGTACTTTATTGTACACTAAGGATGTAATACCTAATTATCCCAAATGGGGTTATGTTCCTTCCATTTGGATGAGAAATGGCATATATGTCTAGATCCATGGATTATACCAAAGCAACACACAAGAAAGAATTCAAAGATAGGTGCACCTGGCTATGGGGGCAAAGGAGATCCGGGGGCGGGGGACATGCGGCGGCCGGTAGAAGAATTGGGGCGCGGTGCCGCATGGAGAGTCGGACTTCTTGGCGATAGAGATGCAGGGAAGAGATCTGGGGTGGAGGAACGTTCTTGGCGATCAGCTCTAACAATTCGGAAACGTGACATAACCTTAGGACGAGGTGTAGGAGGAGCAAGGAGAAAGAAGAAGAGGCGCATACTAACCAAGATAATACAGAGAAAGAGGGGGCTCGCTGGCGTGGAGATCTGGGAGCGGAACCGCGGAGGGGATGCGGTGGCGGCGGGCGGCGGAGATCTGGAGAACCAGGTTGTCGTGTGCGCGATTTGATCTGGTCGAGGCTTGAAACACGACAGAAACGGTAGCAAGGAAGGCGAGAGGAGAGGGAGGGGGCTGGTAGGTCACCGTTGGCCGGCGAGGGCGGCGGCGGCGGCTTGAGGCACATCGAGTTCTCGATCGAGGAGTTAGGTTTGAGCACGACTGGACGAGGGCACGAGGCGAACGCGAACCCAACCCGATTCTTTACACCACGGGTTGAACCCAACCGAAACTTTTGAACCCAAACCAATCCGTTTTTCTAATAAATCCAACCTAATCTAAACCGTTAGCCTCCTCAACCCGCTCCCACCAATCCAAAACCAACTCACAAGACAATCCAAACAGTTAAACCCATTAGAAACCAAACCATTAGGCCTCATGCATGAATCCCACGTTAGAAAAAAGGAACGTTTCTTTAAGCGGACAACATCGATCCACAGTTGTCCGCAGTCCGCAGTCCGCCAAAGAATGGCCGCACCGCCGCAGCTCGCCGCAGCTCGCCTCACAAGTTGTATATATACGGGGTGCGTGCTGATCAGTATCAATTATCCAGCAACATTACTTTCGCTGATCTCTCCGTTCCCACAAAGATCAAGATGTCTCTCGCCCCCGTCGGCCTCGGCTTCCGTCCCAAGGACCACGAGCTCATCACCGGCTTCCTCGTCCCCAAGCTCAACGGTGAACAATTCGACGCCGACTTCATCCACGACTGCGACATCTACACCGCCGCTCCGGACAAGCTCGTCGCCCAGTACATGCCCGCGCCGGGTAGCGGCAACGGCAACAACAGGGCGTGGTACTTCTTCTGCCCCGTGAGCTACCTCAACGAAAAGCGCCCGGGTGGCCGACGATCGCGTACGGTCGCCGCCGAGGGCGCCAACCCGAGATGGCATTCCGAGAGAGGCCCTCAGACGGTGGAAGGTAGCACCGTCGACAAAGCCTACCTTCAGAAGTTCTCGTACGTATACGTGGAGGGCGGCGAGAAGATTAGACAGGGTTGGTGCATGGTGGAGTACGGCCTCGACCACCAACGACCCCGCGGCAATCTAGTCCTATGCAAGCTGTACAGATCTCCTCGAGCGCCTCTCTCGGAGTCGGAGGCATCGGCCACGTCGACGGAGGCCGTGTGGGCGACTGTGGGCGAGCACACCGTGGCTGCACCCGACAACGACGTGATTAAGAGCATCGACAACCTTGTGATGTCTGACGACCCGGCGCCAGGGCCGGACGACGACAGCGCGGTATTGGAACGCATGAGAAACCTGCGGGGACTGCTCTAGGGCCAGCAGCCATGCGCACCGCGCGCGGAGCCGGAGGAGGATGGAGACCGTACGTGCATATATGGTTCATGGAGGGTGACGAAGTATCAAGGTATGGTATATAGGGGTGTGCAGATTGATGCATGGTATTCAATATCTTGTATATCACTATATCATAGATATGGGTCCTGAATTTGAGATAGCAAAGCCGAAAAAATAATAACTGTGGCGGCGGGTGGATCTTGTTCTATGTATTCCACTAAAAGAAAGAAGCGTCCTATATATTTTTTATTAATTTGAGACTACTTGCTTACCACAAGTCGAATCAGGGCATCTCCAATAGTTATAGATAACTTTATCTCTAACATATGATATATCATCTTTAGAGACAACATCTCCAACATTTATATTTTATAATTTTTCTTTGAAACGAGTCTACATGTCAACTAGAGTAAATTAATGTATCATGTCTTGTTTTGCATGCATGACAGTCTCTTCAGGAAGAGACGACCTATGCTCTCTCTTCTTTCCCTCTCTCTACGTAGAATTTTATTGATGTGACATAACTTAGAGACGATAGTAATTACACTATCGGAGATGCCCTCAGCCGAAACTTCATGAGAGTAGTCGTCTACGTTCGTTGCCGTCGTCGACTTGAGGTAGTAGATCGATCGACTCAATAAACAGAGTTTGAGGCCGATTATCAATTATGGTGTTTTTGAAAACCAATTCAGATACACCTTTTTAGTCCCCAGGTTGATACACACGTGGACGAGAGAAAAACAATATTGAAAGAAGCATCCGACTAAACGGCAATTCCTGACAACTACGTACACTGGTACGCCGTACGCATATCTATATATGTCGTAGTACGGAAAAGGACGTGAGATCCTAGAAGGCAGATGTTGGTAACGCAGAAAGAGATAAGGT
Organism: Phyllostachys edulis; assembly: GCA_036346405.1. NCBI lineage: Eukaryota > Viridiplantae > Streptophyta > Magnoliopsida > Poales > Poaceae > Phyllostachys > Phyllostachys edulis. Next base: position 3,990,521 of record CM070549.1, read on the forward strand.
GCCTACTTTGGGACCCCACTAGGCAGATGTTCTGGCTGGTAACGCAGTGTGCCACGACGCTCGATAGTCAAACGTTGACCAGGCAAATTCCCAAATTTCTACCATTACGGGACGGGATCATGTATGAATCCGACGTGGGAACACTTTACTACCCCACGTTCGATGCCATAGTCGACTTGAGGTAGTAGATCATCGATCGGCTCAATAAGCACCTTTCTTTGTTACGCCGGCCGGAGCGAAGACGCATCGTAATTGCAGTACCATGCATGCACGCGCCGTCAATAAATGCTTCCTTAGACAGATCAAAAGCAATATCAGTTACCTAGATGGCAGACTGCACGTACAAGTAGAGTTCTGGCGAGGGTGTAATAATTCTTATTTTATTTTTTAGCTATAATTCTTATTATGAGTAAATATAATGTTATGTGGTCCCTGGTATACCCCTTAAATTTACAAAGGAGAAACCTACCAAGTGGTTTTAAGTTCTTCTACGATCACTACCCAGTCGTAAGTTATTCTACGACTACCCTATAGTCGTAGGTCTTGCTACAACTACCTTATGGTCGTAAGTTCTTCTACGACCAAGTCAGCTACGACCACCTTATGACCAATAAAACCTACAGAGCGAGTGGGTCCAATTGATTAAGGAATCCAAGCAGTCAACATACGCTGTTATTATGCGAAATAATAACACGCAATACCCCATTATCTCTGACAAGTAACTGCCAGGCGGCGTAAAGGAGTTACTATCCCGATGATTACTGCAAACGTGCGCCCGTTACTGGATTTGATGAGGCGTCTCTTCAGCAGGGGAAAACGGCTATTCCTTCACGACTATATAAAGGCAGCAGTCAGAGAGGGAAAGGGGACAGAGCAATCGAGGCGTACACACACACTATCGAGGGCTATCAGGGAGACAAGTGCTATCATCTATAATAGTCTTAGTTTTTCTCCTGATTGTTCAGAATACACTCAATACCATACACACACAGGAGTAGGGTTGTTATTCTCTCCGGAGAAGGCCTGAACCTGTATAAAAATACCCGTGTCAATCTCTCTGCGTGATCCCATTCTAGGAGACCTCCCGAATCAAACAATCTTTACGTAAGATCGGTTCTAAAACACCGACAGTTGGCGCCGACCGTGGGGATCTTCCGATTACGCAGACGTCGACATGGATGCCGGTTTCGATTACGAACCGAGTATCGACTCATCCAATGGTGTTGCTACCTCCAGAGATCTTTCCGCAGATCCAGGAGACCATACCACTGATGGAGTTGAGGAGGGATCCCTATCCCCCACAACAGTACGTCCAACAGAGGAATCAATCCTCTCAAAGGACAAGGGTCAATCCGACCAGGACTACACCCAGGCGGGCTCACAACACGACGAGAGTTTTTCCTCCAAGTGTCTGAGTCCCCCTAAGGCGGTCCGACTTGGTGAGACAAGTTCTGGAAGCCACAATTTCAAGACTTCACCAGCATCTGGTGGTCCTCTCTCTCCGGATGACCCCAGAGAGAGTGGGATCAAGCATGCTTTTCTTGTAAATTCGACCATCTCTCCGCAGATCACACCTACGGATGGAGACGGTTATAACCCAGAGTTCCCCTACCTGGAGGAGATTACTCCAAGTCGCCAGATGGTGTCTCTCGACTACTCCTCGAGCGGGGAGGCCTCGAGCGCAAGTGAGAATCATCAACGGGAGGTCCTCGTCCTTCCCTCAGATCAAGGTCACTCTTCTAGAGACCGAGCTAGGGACACTCCCCGAAGATCACGCATTGCGCCCCCTCGTGGCAATGGCAATGGCACCACCAATGACGGACAGGACCAACACCTTGATGAGCGCGAGGGAAATCCTCGACATACTCGCACTCCATTGAGACAGTCTCAAGAATCTGACATGGAAGATCTTGAAGCTATTCGGCGAAAGAAGATTGCAGCCCAGAAAAATCTGCCTAGGCGCATCCAATATCAATCAGAGGAAGCTCAAGAACTCCAGCACATCAACGACTTGCTCGAGAACCCTACTAGAGAGCTCGCCCGAGCACCAGGCTACGACCTCTTCGTTGAAGAGATCGCACAAAGGCTTCGGACCACGATGGCAAGACTGGAAGCACCTCACCGACATCATTCAGATAGACGTAGCAATACGACTTCTTCAGCTACTAGTCGATCAAACATATCACTGCGGAGAAATCGGCGCAACAGCAAGTAGCATCGATATCCTACTCGGATAAATGTCTTTCGAACGACTGATGATCAACAAGCTCTTCGGAGAGGTGATCGCTCACTACTCCGACATGGAAATCTACAGCAGCAGATGGACTACGAGGAGTATTCCCCTCGTAGGACTGAGACCTATTACAGGTCGGGTCAACCAGTTACTGGGTATCGTCGAATACGATCACCTGGTGATGTCAACCCTTCTTTCCTGCAAAGGAGGCGTCAAGAAGTTATTGCCGGGTGTCGGGCATTTTCGCCTGACCTCCAAGCTGTTCGCTGGCCACCTCGTTTTCAACCAGTGAATATGGAGAAGTTCGATGGATCCCAAAATCCCATCGAGTTCCTTCAAATCTATACAATTTGTCGAAGCAAAGAGGAGGAGGAGAGCATGTAATGGCGAATTACCTTCCAACTGTGCTCGAAGGGTCCGCTCGATCGTGGTTACTGAATCAACCACTCGAGTCGATCTATTCTTAGCAACACCTCTGCGACCTTCTACTGGCGAACTTCCAAGGCACCTACAATCGCCCCAAGAAGGAGGACAACTTGCACCGGATGAGGCAGAACTACCACGAGACCTTGCGCCAATTCATCAAGTGCTTTAGTCAGGTTCGTAATTCAATTCTGGAAGTTTCTGACTCATCTGTCATCAGGGCTTTCAAGCAAGGAGTCCGTAGTAGAAGGATAACAGAAGATATCGCTTTGAATCCTCCCACTACTGTCGCCGAACTCTTTGAGATGGCCGATCGATATACGACTGCTTCTGAGGTGGTCGAGTGGAATAACACAATCGATCGAGAAGACAATACCTCTCGAGAGCCAGGCGAAATTGGTAAGAAGAAGGATAAGAAAGCAAAAAAGTCCAAGAATAAGGCGAAGGGTCAAAACTCCAAGCCGCGGTTCCAAGGAGGTCTTGGTCGTAAATGATAAAGAGCCACGCACCTCCAAGCCGCACTCCGACCGAGGCAAAGGTAAGCGCCCCGATCGGAAGAACGATAAGCCTAGGTGGTGTCCTTTCTATAAAAAGGAAGGACATGACCTTCGCAACTGCTGGGTCTTCCAACGAAAGCTCGAGGATTACTACAACGGCAAAGGACCACTTCCCACTCTCGAGCAGGTAGGACAAATGAGTGGTCATAAGTCATCAGACGACGATGAGGAGATGCCGTTCCAGGATCCGCAACATACCGTCGAACACATCTATGGGGGTCATCGGTATACGAATCAAAGCGACAGCTTAAAGCTGCCGAACGTGAGGTAAACTCCATAGATCCTCCTCTCATCAATAAATTACTGAAGTGGTCGGAAGTCACCATCTCCTTGAGAAGGGTGATCGCCGATTCTTCGACTTCGACAGTCGATATCCAATCGTGGTCGAACCCACCATCAACAATTGTCGGGTCAATCGAGTTTTGGTTGATGGTGGCAGCTCGTTAAACATCTTGTTTACGAGTGCCCTGGACGAGATGCAAGTACTCAGGACTAAGGTAAGACCGGTACGATACTCTTTTCATGAGATTGTACCGGGGTCTTCAGCCAAACCTATTGGCCAAGTTTCTCTTCCTTTAACATTTGGTTCACCAAGTAATTTCAGGACAGAGAAAATCTCCTTTGATGTGGTCGAGTTCGATACGGCATATAACGCCATACTCGGACGACCAACTTTGGCAAAATTCTTAATGGCTACTCATTACGGGTATCAATGTATTAAGATGCCAGGTCCTAAAGGACTAATCACAATTCATTGTGACAAGAAGATGACGCATACCTACGACCGTCGATCCCTCGAGATGGTTGGACAAATACCAACTTGAGAAGAAAGTCGACCACCGACCCGGACGTCGAAGCCTAAAGTCGCACCAAAGCCGAGCGACAAGGTCAAAGAGGTTCCTCTGGATGCGAGGGAGCCCTCAAGATTACGCATCGGGGATACTTCCGACCCCAAGTAGGAAGACGCCTTCATCACCTTCCTCCGAGCTAACGCAGATGTCTTCGCGTGGCAAGCATCCGATATGCCCGAAGTCTCCAAGGAGGTGATCGAGCACAAAGCTAGCTTTTACTACGACAAAGTACCAGTAAAACAAAAATTACGGAGATTTGCCCTCGATCGACGAGATGCTATTAAATCGTAATTGGATAAGCTACTTAAAGCGGGCTTTATAAGAGAAGTCAACCACCCAGAGTGGTTGGCTAATCCTGTAATGGTTAGGAAGTCAAACGACAAATGGCGTATGTGCGTAGACTTCACTGATCTTAATAAAGCTTGTCCAAAAGATGATTTTCCTTTACCTCGTATCGATCAGTTGGTTGATTCTACTGCAGGTTGTGAAATGTTAAGTTTTTTAGATGCATATTCGGGATACCACCAGATCAATATGTGTCTAGACGATGAAGAAAAGACCGCGTTTATTACACCATTTGGTATATTTTGCTATGTCAAAATGTCATTTGGTCTAAAAAATACCGGCGCTTCTTTTCAACACTTGATGCAATCGACTTTTTCATCTCAACTAGGCCAAAACCTGAAGGCCTATGTTGATGATCTAGTTGTTAAAAGTATGAAGAGACTTAATCATATCACTGCCTACAAGAAACATTCGACAACCTCAGAAAACATCGCTTAAAACTCAATCCTGAGAAGTGTGTGTTCAGAATCTCTTCAGGAAAATTGCTTGGATTCCTAGTATCTATACGGGGAATCGAAGTAAATCCCGAAAAGATAAAGGAGTCGGGCTAAAATCAACAAAAGGAAAGCAAGTCAAGTTGTGAAAAGTGAAAGGTAAATGTTGTTCTTACACTTTAGTTTGTTTCACATACCTCTGCACCCTGGACCTAACCAGGAACTTAGGAGTCATCTTCCCAACGAAAGATTTCTTCGACTTCTTTTCTACGACCACGTCTGGTCGGAGTTCAAGTTGAAGAATAGGCTCGGCCACGACCACGTCTGGTCGTGGATCTTGAACAGGAATCATCTCTCTGGTCTCCTGACTTTCCGGATGGTCGAGATCAGTCTCGACCACTCTAAGAGCAGCGCTACCCTCAACCGTAGGCTCTGCTGGATCAGCATTGTCCTTCACAAAAGACATAAAGTCCATCCAACTCTCCTTTTCTAGTTGCTTGACAAAACTGGGAGAGGCAGAAACTGCGAAAGTTTTCTTGTCATAATAAAAGGGTACCTTGGCCTTGCGGGCTTTGCGCCTAAGAGGTTCGACTGCTTCGGCCTCCTCAGCTTCAGCTGCTTCAACCTCGGCTTCTGCTGCAGCCGTATTTGCCGCAGACTTTGTAGAGGATCTGGTCGAAATAAAAGAACTCGAGCTTGCTTCTCCCTTGTTGGCGACTTTCGCAAGTCGACTCTTCTTAGTCAGAGGAGCTGAGCCTTTGTCCGTTGTCATCCCTGCACCGATGGTTATCAGTTCGACCTCTTCGTCGTCCTGACGGTTTTCCATACCTACTTTCTGTAAAGAAAAACAGAATAAGAAAAATTACTGACCGGTCGTAAGATTTTCTACGACCAGTATCCAGTCGTAAGTTTTTCTACGACGTTTCCTGGATCGTAAGATCTTCTACGATCACTACTCGGTCGTAAGTTTTTCTACCATATTTCCTTGATCGTAAGATTTTCTACGATCACTACCTAATCGTAAGTTCTTTCTACGACTATGAAGCCCTAAGGATAAAATCAACTCTTGATTACCTTTAGGCGCTCCATCTTTTCCTCTGCGGATAAAACCGCAAGGATTTAAGGAACCGCCACTCTGAGTGGCGGAGACTTCTCATAGACGAGTTTAACTCGAACATCAATCTCTGCTTGTGAAAGATATTCATTAGACAATTTTGAAAAAGACCAAACCGAGAGCTAAGTCGAAGATTCACTTACCCTCCTCGTAGTCCCTGGTCGGGTCTTTTGGCCCCGTGTACCTCCACATAGGAGGTACTCGTTTCTTCAAAGGGCTAATTCGACGTGTGATGAAATCCTTCACCACATGTCATCCGGTCATCCCCTCCTCTCTCAAGTCCTTGATGGCTCGAATATAGGGGGCAATCCGGCTGACATCCTTGGGAGTCGAATACCATGAAGAATTCTTTTTGACCTTCCCTCGAAAGTAAAATTTGTCTTCTTTGGTGATTTTCCAGTAAAACCACCTCTTCCTCCATCCCGGCCACGAAGATTTAGTAAACATCTGAATATACTCCCTCGACTTCCAGTCATGGAGCTTCAGACCACAACTTCCAGCAATTCCAGATTGCAGGGCCATTCCATAATAATATTGGAAAAGCTCGAGGTCTGCCGGAATTCCCAGGTATACCTCACACAAGTACACGAATACACTTAGCATAGTGATGGAATTAGGACCGAGGTTCACTAATTCCACCCCAAAGTGCTCGAGTATGAGTGTGAGAAAGAGGTGAGCGGGCAATCGAAGGCCACACTCACAATATGCCTGGAAGACGGGGATTTGCCCAGTCTCCCCCAACGGCCAATGCTGTCCAGCCGCCGCAATCCATTTCACAAGAACTTTCTCTAGAATCTTCCCGCCGTCGACTAAGGCTTGAATCTTCACCGCATCCATCTCCGACTCAGCTCACTTAGAAACTTTCCCCGCCATCTCTCTCAGAAAGGGGAGATTTTGGATTAAGGAAGATTTTCGGAGAAGGAACGATTGGGTTGGCGGCGGAGAAGGCACGATTGAGTTGGTGGCGAAGAAGACAAGAACTTGATGAACAGCGAGAGCGATTTGGGGAAAAGTAGAAACCTAAGTTTTACCCCCGGTAAGTATTTATAACCGTATGCCTGGGCTGAAGGCGTGGCAACCCAAAGGTTGCCACCGTTTCGGGAACCGCTCCAACGGACACACCTGTGAGAGACGATTGTGATTCCCTAACTTGTCCGTTCAAGAAAACCAGGTTCGTTTTTACACCTCAAACAAAATTACTTTCTTGGTCAGATCTTTTTTACCAAATGAAATATCAATCGGAAAGGATTCTCTTCCGATCACCATACTACGACCACTTCGTGATCGTAGGAGTTCTCTACGGTTATTTGATAGTTGTAAGCAACCTTCTTGACCAAGCATATTTCTGGTCAAAGTAGTACACAAATGTCAAAGAGTTTTTCCTTCGACCACCTTTCTACGACCCTCTCGTGGCCGTAAGACCATCTACGACTCCTTCACCAAGTAAGTTACTTTCACTTGAAGCTGGGGGGCTAGATGACGAGGATCTAATAATCCTCATTTTATCTTTTAGCTATAATTCTTATTATGAGTAAATATGATGTCATGTGGTCCCTGGGTATACCCCTTAAATTTACAAGGGAGAAGCCTACCAGGTGGTCTTAAGTTCTTCTACGATCACTACCCAGTCGTAAGTTATTCTACGACTACCCCATAGTCGTAAGTCTTGCTACGACTACCTTATGGTCGTAAGTTCTTCTACGACCAGGTCAGCTACGACCACCTTATGATCAATAAAACATAGAGGCGAGTGGGTCCAATTGATTAAGGAATCCAAGCAGTCAACATACGCTGTTATTATGCGAAATAATAACACGCAATACCCCATTATCTCTGACAAGTAACTGCTAGGCGGCGTGAAGGAGTTACCATCCCGATGATTTCGCAAAGCGTCGCGTTCTTTGGATTTGATGAGGCGTCTCTTCAAATAGGGAAACGGCTATTCCTTCACGACTATATAAAGGCGTGATCGAGAGGAAAGGGGACAGAGCAATCGAGGCGTACACACACGCTATCGAGGGCTATCAAGGAGACAAATGCTATCATCTGTAATAGTCTTAGTTTTTCTCCTGATTGTTCAGCATACACTCAATACCATACACACACTGGAGTAGGGTTGTTATTCTCTCCGAAGAAGACCTGAACCTGTATAAAAATACCCGTGTCAATCTCTCTGCGTGATCCCATTCTAGGAAACCCTCGAATCAAACAATCTTTACGTAAGATCAGTTCTAAAACACCAACAAGTTCGATGCTACATAACATAGTACAAGTAGAGTCGGGTGAATTCTTCTTCTCCTCCCTGCTCCAATCCTTTTGTACTCGATTTGTGTTTAATCTGCCTTGTCTAGAATTAGATTGCATCGAGAAAGCACCACCGTGTTCTCCAAACAATTTACCAGGGGGTCAGTAAGAAACTTTCGTCAATTTATTAGCGGGTTGGTGGGAGAGCGCCGCCTACATGTGTCGCTTTTCTTCTGGCCCACCACCCCGCCGGTGGGGTAACCGACAACGAGCGGAGCGGCCTTTCATAGCCGTGCAGCCGCGTATAAAAGACCCTGTGCTTATCGTATCATATAAGGCCATCGGCGTATCGTCTAAAACGTATTATTGTTTTTCCCTGCATCTTTTGCCCTTGGTGCTATTTTGCTGTTTATCCGCCACCGCCATGCCTGCCGATCTTTCCGCGTGCCTGCCGTCCATCCGTCCGTCGCACCTTGCCCAGCCTCCGCTAGGCCTTCCTGAAAGCATGATGCCTCCCTCGCCCTCGGCTGCTTGCCTCCGTCGTATTCACCGTGCGCCTCCTCTCGCCGTCCCACCTCCCTACGTGCCTCCTTGGCTGCCTGCCTCCGTCATCCTCACCATTTGTCGATTCTATTGGGAATAGTCCCACATCGGTTGTGGAAAAGAAAAAAAACACACAACTTATAAGTGTGGGGGAGACCTCACCCATTGGACTAATCTTTTGGCGGGAGATCCAATACTACTTGTAAGGTTGTTGCTATAGGGCTTACATGCGGCAACCCGTGAGCTTAGTTGTGTTCAGCCCGTTTGGATTTGTAACCCGAGGAGTAAACCTGGTTAGACCTAGGCATACAGCCAGGGTCTGATCCTACACATTCGTCCTTTTTCATCAGTAAGGTTTCTGTTCAGTTAGAGGTCCTTGTGCTGCATTGTGTTTTATCTCTACTACCAAAATGCAGGAGAACTTCAACTTATCTTAAACGCAAACGGAAACTTTAGCTAGCTCTCCCAAACGAGGTGCGGCTCATCGCGTCTCCAAAGGAAGCTTAAGAAACTGAAGCCCCTTCGCAACAGATTCTCCAAGAAGCTGGCTTTTACATGCTTGCGACGTTTTCTATACAAAAAAACAACGTCCGCCTGTAAAGGCTCTATAGCTTTGATCTACAAATCCCTCCCTGAACACAATTTTGTTTAGTATAAGATGTACCGAATACATCTAAGCTTCCGAAACTCCAACAGATAGATCTGTACAGCTTGCATAGGACCAGATTGCCGCGGGGTCGTTCCGTCGTTGGTGGTGGTCGAGGCCGTACTCCACCATGCACCAACCCTGTCTAATCTTCTTGCCTTCCTTGGTCACCACTCACCACGTACGAGAACTTCCGAAGGTAGCCTTCGGCGACGGTGCTACCTCCCACCGTCTGAGGGCCTTTCTCGGCATGCCATCTCTGTTGATGTATTTTCACTACACTGTATTTTCCTTTGTTTAGTTCTGCTTTGCATGTCAGCCGTAGAGGTAGCTTAGTGCTCTGCATATTTTCTGTTTCTGTTTTCAGTGGACCGATTCAATCGGGTCATGGAGTGGCACTGAGAGTTTGTTGGGCCACCAATCTGCATGTAACTGATTCATGGAATCAGCCAGCAATAAAAGGAAGAAAAACGGAAAAGCCGCTGTTGGTTGCGCGGTGCAAATGTGCGTTCTCGTTGTCTTCTGAACTCTACTGAATTCTTCTTGAGCTAATCTGAAACTCTTTAGAACTCTGAATCTTTCTTCAGAGGCCTTTGAAGTTCAGTAGTTTAGCTGTCATTTGGTATCAGAGCAGGTGACGGGGAACGATGCCACGCGGTTCGAGATCAGCGTCCCCTCCGTCCATGACATCCTCCAGTGGCAACGGCCGTCGGATGGTAGTCCTCAGCGGCGGCCAGGACATGGTGGCGTGACGGCGACAAAAGAGGCTGGGGTCTTGCTTCGCTATCTGACTCTCTCGCGCACCAACTACCATGAATGGGCTCTCTTGATGAGGGTCAATCTCCAGGCTCAAGGAGTCTGGGAGCGATCGAGCCGGGCGGCGCCGAACACCGCCTGGACCGGATGGCTCTGGCTGCGATTCTACAGGCTGTTCCACCGGAGATGCTTGCTTCGTTGGCGGCAAAGAACACAGCAAAGTCAGCGTGGGAGGCCATCCGCACTATGCGAGTGGGCGGCAACCGAGTCCGGGAGGCAAGAATGCAGACTGCGGCGTGAATTTGAGGCCATCCGCATGAGGGACACAGAGACTATAGATGATTTTTCCATGCACTTGACCAGGCTAGTGAATCATCTACATTCTCTAGGAGATTCCCTGGAGGAAGGGCAGGTTGTCAAGAAGTATTTGCGGGTGGTGTCGCCGAAATACTCCCAGGTGGCCATCCCCATTGAGCAATTCCTTGATCTTGACTCCCTGTCAGTCGAGGAGGTCACTGGATGCCTGAAATCTGTTGAAGACCGCTAGGATGTGAGTGAAGGTGGCGATGCTAGGGGCCGGCTACTTCTCACGGAGGAGGAGTGGGCTGCACGGTGCAGAAACAAGCAACCAAGCTCCGCTTCTTTCATTGGCGCCAAGGGTCAGGGACCAAGCCATGAACAAGGCCATGACAAGCAAGGTGTCCAGCCCAGAGGGAACCCCGATGGGAACACTACTGCAGCACCGAGATACAAGTGCGACAAGTTTAAGGTAAAATGCTTCAATTGCAATCATCTTGGCATTTTGCAAGCTAACCTCATCGAGAGCGCAAAGAACAAGCTAATCTGGTGTAGGCTCAAGAGGAGGAACCACAACTGCTTATGGCACAGGTGTGTGCTATTGCCGAAGTCAATGAAGAGGCTCCTGGAGATGTGATTCTCAATGCAATGCATGCACAAGTGAATCTTGGACATGCTGAAGAGAAAAACAATGGTGGGTGGTACCTTGATACTGGGGCCACAAACCATATGACTGGTTCAAGGGAGAATTTTGTCGAGCTTGATACTACAGTGAAAGGTTTGGTAAAATTTGGAGATGGCTCCGTCGTGGACATTTGTGGAAGAGGGACCGTGATGTTCTCTTGTCAAAGCGGTGAGCATCGGACTTTGACCGATGTTTACTATATACCAAGGCTACGAAGCAACATCGTGAGCCTCGGTCAGCTCGATGAGCGTGGCTGCCAAGTCCTCATCGAAGACGGCGTACTCTGGATACGTGACCAGCAGAGAAGACTTCTAGCCAAGGTAACAAGAACAAGTGGTCGCTTGTATTTGCTGAATCTTAATTTGACAGAGCCCATATGTTTGGCGGCGAGGTGCACAGAGGAGGCGTGGCATTGGCATGCTTGCTATGGCCACCTAAATTTCTATGCGCTTCGCAAGTTGGCACAACAAGGCATGGTGTGTGGGCTGCCAAACATTCAGGCTGTGGAGCAAGTTTGCGATGGTTGCCTTGTGGGGAAACAACGCCGAACATCATTCCCGCATGAGGCTAACTATCGTGCTGAGAATTTCCTTGAACTGGTACATGGTGATTTGTCTGGTCCGATCACGCCGGTTACGTCGGGGGGCAAGAAATTTTTCTTGCTTCTTGTTGATGACCTCACTCATTTCATGTGGATAACTCTGTTGAGGACCAAGGATGAAGCAGCAGAAGCCATCAAACAGGTCCAAGCCGGAGCAGAACTAGAGAGTGGTGCCAAACTCAAGGTGTTCCGGACGGACAAAGGAGAATTCACCTCTGCGGATTTCGGCCGGTACTGGGCATCTCAAGGAGTCAAGCATCATCTAACGGTGCCATATTCTCTACAGCAGAATGGTGTCGTCGAGCGGCGAAATCAAAAGTGGTCGCAATGGCGATGAGTCTTTTGAAGGCCAAAGGAGTCCCTGGTCGGTTTTGGGGAGAGGCGGTCACTACGGCTGTCTACATTCTGAATCGCTCTCTAACATGCAGCGTCGATGGCAAGACGCCTTTCGAGGCGTGGTATGGAAAGTGTCCGAATGTGCATCATTTTTGTACATTTGGCTGCCTGGGATATGTCAAGGTGGTCAAGCCGAGTCTCAAGAAGCTGGACGATAAGAGTACAACTATGGTATTCATCGGGTATGAACCCGGATGCAAAGCATATCGTATGTTTGATCCAGTTCATAAGAAGCTTCATATTTCCCAGGATGTGGTATTTGATGAGGAGGCTAGATCAGGGTTTTCGATTTCGTTTGAGGAAAAATTTCGGGGCTAAGCGAAATGGTTAAAATTTCGGAAATTTCGGCCATTTCGAATTCATTTCGGGCAAATGGCCGAGATTGACATTCAAATTTGACTGAATTTCATCAAAAATTTGATGAATTTCGATCAAATTTTGAATGATGTTTGAATTTGGTCTGAATTCATGTGCAACCGAAATTGTTTGACCGAAAGAGCAAAATTTCGTGCTCCAGCGAAATGTGTGAAATTTCATGAAATTTTGTTGAAATTTCGCGAAATTTCATCGAAATTTGAAACCCTGGGCTAGATGGGACTGGAATGCAACGGAGCAAGAAGACCCAGGAACTACATTATCGGGTGATGGCTTCACTGTTCAGTATATCTATCACTCACTTGCAGGAGACCGACATGGTGATGTCCCGGTTCATGGGAGTGGCTCTGAGTCACTGTCTCCAGCGCCGAGTCCCTCACCCGATGATGGAGTGCTAACGCCGGTGTCGGTTCAAGGGATGTCTTCACCAACAAGGCTCCTCAGAATCAACTTTTGAGGAGTGAGGTTTGCGACTCCACCAAGCGTATCATCTTCAACCGCATCAGAAGGACCACAGCGCTATCGCTCACTGGAGAACCTCTATGAGAACACCACTGTACATGAACTAGTTGATTCCTTCAGCGAACTCTATCTCATTGCAGCGGAGGAACCCGACTCGTTCACTAAAGCTGAGAAGCACAAGTGGTGGAGGCAAGCAATGCAAGAGGAAATGAGTTCCATTAAAGCTAATGAGACTTGGTGCTTAGTTGATCCTCCTGCAGGCCACCACCCAATAGGCTTAAAATGGATTTTCAAGGTAAAGAAGAATGCTCAAGGAGAGGTGGTGAAGCACAAGGCGCGTTTGGTGGCGAAAGGATACATGCAGCAGCAGGGCATTGATTTTTGAAGAAGTTTTTGCTCCAGTTGCACGAATGGAGACAGTCCGGTTGATGCTAGCTCTAGCAGCAAGAAAAGGATATGAAGTGCATCATATGGATGTGAAAATCTGCTTTCTTGAATGGTGAGCTTCAAGAGGAAGTGTATGTGTGCCAACCGCCGGGGTTTGAGGACAAGAACAATGGCCATAAGGTGCTGCGGCTCAATAAGGCATTGCATGTGTCGGTGTTTTAGGAACGAACTTACGTAAAGATTATTTGATTCGTGGGTTCCTCTAGGCTCGAAATCACGCGGAGATGGAGACACGGGGATTTTTATACAGGTTCGGGCCTTCTCCTGGGAGAATAACAACCTTACTCCTGTGTGTATGTATTGAGTATACTGGATTACAAGGTGGAATCAAAGACTAGAGTATTGTGCTTCTAATCTTCTGTTCTCCCCTCCTAATGTTTTGTTCTCTGTCCCCTTTGCCCTGTTGATCCTTGCCTTTTATATCACCTCCGGAGTGCACCGTTGGATCTTCAGAATAAAAGTCTCCTAAACGCGCCAGATCGTGGAGCTGTTTCCGGGAGTTATTACGAGGGTTTTAATGTCCCCACATCGCCAGGCAATTATCATCATAACAGGGGGTTAAGTCGTGCTGTTATTTCAGAGAATAACAGCGTAATTGATTACTCGTATCCTGGGATACGGCGCATGATATTCCTTTATCGACTAGGCCCACATGTCTCGTGAATCTTGTCGTGAGGAATTGAGTCGAGAAAGGCTTATGACCCGGTTGGTGGTCGAGGCTAAATGGCAGGCTCACGACCATGGATTAATCGTAGTAGAGCTTACGATTATGGGATAGCCGTAGGAGGGCTTACGACTATGGGGTAGTCGTAGGAAGACCCACGACTATAGGGTGGTCATAGAAGGACTTGCGACCTCCAGCTTCTCCCTTAAGAATATTAAGGGGTATACTCAAGAGTTATATGACGCCATTAATACCCATAATACGAATTATGGATATATATAATAAAATAAGGATTGTTATATCCTCGTCATCTAGCCCCCTAGCTTAAGCAAAAGTAACTTGCTTGGAAAAGGAGCTGTAGATGGTCTTACGACCAGTAGGGGGTCGTAGAAAGATGGTCGAAGGAAGGACTCTTCGACTGGTGTTTCATTTGACCAGAAAATAACTTGGTCAAGAAGGTTGTAAAATAATCTTATGACTTGCAAGGTAATCATAGAAGATCTTACGATTACCAAGTCGTCGCAGCACTGGGGTCGGAAGTAAAATCTTTCCGACTGTTGGTTGTGTTTGACCAGAAAAGACTTGGTCAAGAAGGTAATTTAAACGAGGTGTGGCGGCTTGGCTTCCTCGAGCAGACAAATTTAAGAATACGAATCGACTCTTACAGATCTGTCCGTTGAAGTAGTTCCTAAGGCATCAGCAGCCGTTGATTAGCCATGTCTCTTCATCTTTAGGCGAGCAGTTATAAATATTCACCGTGGGTGAGCATAAGGTCTTTTACCTTCCCCAAATCACTCTTGCTGTTCGAACTTCCGAGCTCTCCGCCGCCGGCTAAATCGAGCTTTCTTCTCCAATCCTTCCACCTCCAATCTTTTAGCTTTTTGGGAGGAATGGCCGGAGCCGCTTCCCAGTGGGCTGAATCAGAGATGGATGCGGCCATGATTCAAGCTTTGGTCGACTCCGAGAAGATCCTGAAGGCTGAATTCGTGAGATGGATCGAAGCCGCCGAGCAGCATTGGCCATCAGAGGAGATGGAGCAAATCCCTGTCTTTCAAGCTTTCTGTGAGTGTGGTCTTCGATTACCCGCTCATCCTTTCCTTACATTGGTACTCGAATACTTCCAAGTAGAGTTGGTGAACCTCGTTCCCAACTCAATTACAATGTTGGGGGGTGTTCGTGTACCTTTGTAAGGCCTACCTGGGGATCCCGGCTGACCTGGAGTTGTTCCGGTATTACTACGGAAACGACTCGGGTAGGCGGAATTGCCGGGGGCTGTAGTCTGAAGCTCCACGACGGTAAGTCGAGGGAGTACATTATGATGTTTACCCGGTCGTCATGGCCGGGGTGGAAAAAGAGGTGATTCTATTAGGAGATCACCAACGAGGACAACCTCTCTTTCGCCGGAAAGGCGGCCGAGAAGGTCCCTTGGCCGGATTGCCCCTTTCATTCGAGCCATTGCCGACTTGAAGGAAGAGGGGCTTACCGGATGGCATGTGGTGAAGGATTTCATCACACGCCGTATCAGCCCTCTGGAGAAGAGGGCCTATCTAATGTGGAGGTATTCTGGGTCGACAGACCCGACCAGGGAGTATGAGGAGGGTAAGTTAACTTTGACTTTAGCTTTCTTTTTGTTGATTTCAAAAATTGGTTTTGTCGAGGATTCTCTTATCCTTGCAGACCTCTCGCAAGAAGATATTGACGCTCGGGTCAAGCTCATCTATGAAGCCCCAGTCATCTAACATGGCTCCTCCTCCAATTTTGGCGGTCCTGTCCCCAGAAGACAAGGTGGAGCGTCTAAAAGTAATCGAGAATTGATTTCATCTTTAGGACTTTGTGGTCATAGAAGAACTTATGACGAGGTACTGATCGTAGAAAAACTTACGATCAGATTCTGGTCGTAGAAGAACTTACAACCAGGGGATTGTCGTAGAAAAGTTTACGACGTGGTAATAGTCGTAGAAGATCTTACGACCACTTTATATTGTCTCTCTTCCTGACTTCTGCAGAAAGTAAGCATGGAGAACCGTCGGGACGACGAAGAAGTCGAACTGATGGTTGGTGCGGCCGTAGAGCAGTTGTTTCTCCCCCGGCTAAGAGACACCGGCTTGTTAAAGCCGCCGACAAGGGAGGTGCGAGCTCGAGCTCTGCTGCTGAGCGAGCAGATGTTCCTCATGCCAAGAGGAGCAAGCTTAGGAAAGCCACTGGTAAAGGGGTCGTAAAATCAGGCTCCATTTCTTCGTCTGCGCCTCCTGCTAACCTTGCAGCAGAAACTGATGCTGTAGAGGAAGCAATCGCAGCAGGAATAGCTGCAGTGTTCAAGCCTGTAGCCCCCAAGATCAAGGTACCCTTCTATTACGATGATAAGGCCTTCGCAGTTTCTGCTTCTCATGGCTTTGTTAAGCGACTAGAAAAGAAAAATTGGAAGAGTTTTATGTCTTTTGTGAAGGAGACTACTGCGCCAGCAGTACCTTTGGTTGAGGATGGCGCTACTGTGGAAGTGGTCGAAATAGGTCACATCCATCCGAAGAGCCAAGAGGCTCGAAGAGCGATGGTGCTCGATCAAGCTTCACGACCAGACGTAGTCGTAGCTGTTCCTCAACTCGAGTCTCAACCAGACGTGGTTGAGAAAAAGTCGAAGAAACCTTCTTTAGGAAGGGTTGCCTCCAAGCTAAAGGCCAGATTTGGCACTAGAAGGTATGCAAAAGAAACAAAAGCGTAAGAACAGCATTTACCTTTTGCCTTTTACTACCTGATAGTAATTTCTCCTTTTTGTGTTTTTAGTCTGGCTTCTCTCTCCATCAAGGATGTTCCTGCCAAGGATTCCACCGTGGTTTCTTCGGCAGGTGGAGGAACATCAGTGGTGGTGATCGAAGAACCGTCCACTACCCAAGTGGCGGGAGATGCCGTTGTTGCTGGCTTGGCTACGACCATTGGAGAGGTCGTAGGGTCAGCAATGGCTACGACCACCGGGGAGGTCGTAGAAGCAAGGGCGAAGACGATAGCGGGAGACATCCTACCGGGGTGAAACATCCGATCACCGTCTTTGGAAGAAATCACCACAGACGATCCTCGACTTCAAGGCCGCATGTTGATGCCGCTTATCCCTGAGGAGAAGAAGAGTTCGAACTCTTCGACCATACCTTCTAGTTCTTCGCTCCTGCCACCATTGTGGGCTCCCGAGCGTTCAGATCTCGTGACCGCATTCCTCACCCTAAGGACATTCCCAACAGAGGAGATGTTTTCGACGACGAACGCCTCGAAGGGGTATGGTGGAACCTGGTCGACGGGATCGACGAACTAAAGGACCCCACGAAGGTGGTATCTTCGTTTGCTTGGACTACCATGGATGTAAGTGCCTGAGGCTTATCATTTTCATTCGTTCCTTTTCACGCCTCTTACTGCCTTTCTTTATGCGAGAATCTTATTTGGGACAAATAGTTCTTGTCATTTGAATACCACGCAAAGCTTGTCCAATTGCGACAAGACAAAGCGGTACTCTACGAGCAAGCGGAGAGGTGGTAAGTAACTGTTTTTCGTAGCCTTCCATGTTTTAGCCACTTACACAGTACTTGTGAAGGTTTGTCGTAGAAGATCTTACGACTAGGAACTGGTTATAGAAATACTTACGGCCAGAATATTGTCGTAAAAATACTTACGACAAGGAACTGATCGTAGAAGAACTTACGACCAGGATATTGTCGTAGGAATACTTACGACAAGGAACTGATAGTAGAAGAACTTACGACCAGGATATTGTCGTAGGAATACTTACAACAAGGAACTGATCGTAGAAGAACTTACGACCAGGATATTGTCATAGGAATACTTACGACAAGGAACTGATCGTAGAAAAGCTTACGACCAAGATATTGTTGTAGAAAGACTTACGACAAAGAAGTATGCTGACGTTTACCCTTTCCCTTTGCAGGTTTAAAAGCGACGAGAAGGCCTTAGCTGACTCTCTCGACTTTGAGAGAGCCGAGAAGAATCAGCTAAGTGAGAAGGTT